>SNQJ01S0147310.1:0-20395 GCA_010110895.2 Picea sitchensis
GGAGTTGTTGAGATCAGTCTCCAAGTGGGAGATTGTTGGTTGTGGAGCCTGATTATCTTCCTGATTTAGAGGTCTTTTACTTTCAGCCGTGTTTATACCCTATGAAGTATTCACACCCCAGAAGTATGTACACTCTTCCATGCGGGGGAGTGCAGAGGGGGGGTACCCCCTCTGTGGGGTTCGGGGGGGCTATCCCCCCGGTTGGGGGTTCTACGGGCAAGCGGGCCCCCAGCGGAGGTTTGGGGGTGAAGCCCCCGAAGCAAAAATTGCATTGTAAAAGTATATTGTAATTTCATTGTAAATCTTGACCGTTCATTATAAGGTCGCAGATCTAACGGTAGAGAATATGTTAAGGTTTTTTCCCCTAGAAGGCAACCCTCTTTTATGAGGGAAATGTATCGTGGCTATGGATGGTGGCGAGTATTGTATTCTGAGAGAGGAGACTGTGACAGAAAGAAGAAGAAGTTACAGCGGGTTTTGTTGTAGGTTGTATCCCTTCATTTTGCTGGATAATAATAAAGAAAGGACCTAGCAATTTCTCTGGTGGACGTAGCCCACACTGGGTGAACCACGTAAATATGTGTCTCTCTTGTATTGTGTATCTTCTGTGTTTTATTTCCGCATTTGTTTTATTTTATTGCTCCGTGGTCCTATTTTTCTAACATAAATATCCTAACAAAAGGACTATGAGTGTCAATCTTGTGGCTCTAGATGAAGGTTATTCTCCCAAACACATTTGTTAGGATCTGATCCTAACCCCTTTCCATGGGACACTAGTTACTAGGATATGTTTTATATTTAATAAAGGCCGACAATATTTAATATGGCCTAATTAATAAAGGATAATAAGTGAATGTAAGTAGACCTAATAGAAGCTTCCACTTCTAGAAAGATCTTCCTCTAGAAGTTTCCTTAGAGGATAGAATTAGTATAAATAAGAGTAGGAGGCATTGGATATTCTTGTCTTGGATCTTATTGCAATAGAGCTCTACTCTGTTGGAGTTTTCCACGTCGAAGAGGCAAATGAACATTGCTATCAATAATAAAAGTGCTCTTTCTAGTGTTATTCTGGTATTATTCTGATATTGGTCTGGATATATCATTATCGTTCTGTTATTGTTTGTTCAATATTTATGTTCTGCATATTATATTATATCTAGAATATTGCAAGTGGTATCAGAGCTCTTTCCTGGGCACGACTTGTGGGGTAATTTTTTTTCCAGGGTAGAGACGTATTTCGACATCTTTAAGCTATAGAGATATGTTTTTACATGCATAAACCCGCGGTCGGGGAGTCATCCACGTAGGAAATACAAGTGATTTTTAAACGCACACCTCTTGGCCACCCTTGTAACCCCTGTTGGTACCTCTTTGAGTGGTAGCGCATCAGAAAACACATGTATATGGATCGACCTAGGCATCTTGAAGCCCTCCATAGATAAATCAATCGGTCGCCTGACTGCTATAGTGTCACCGAGAATATCACTCAGGAAGATACTGTCTAGTACCTGGATAGTACGGTTAAGGGTACGGTCTAGCCTCCTTAGTTGGTGCCCTGAGATTTTGGGTCTAGTACTACTGTTGGACCCCACATGTATATCAGAGAGCTATAACACAGGGGAAACCATTGTCTGTAGAATGCTTGAATACCCTAACCCTTGGGGCGGACAAATCAACAGAACCGACAAGATCTATTGTTGCGTAACTGTGTCTCTTGATGTGTTTTAGGTTGCCCCCTCGAAGAGGCATGTGAACAATGCTATCATAAATAAAAGTGCTCTTTCTGGTGTTATTCTGATATTATTTTGATATTGTTCTGGATATATCGTTGTTTATCCGCTATTGTTTGTTCAATATCTTCATTCTGCATATTATATTATATCTGGAATATTGCAACATTACACAAGAAATAATTTACATTTCCAATACAATGGAGCATATTGGTTTCATTGGATTTGGAGCGATGGGATTTGGCATGATAACAAAACTTATTAAATCAAATTATTGTGATTGTGGTTTTGATGTATAAAAACCAATTTTATCTCAGTTTGCAAAAGAGGGTGGCTTGATAGGAAAGAGTCCAACATAAGTTACAAAAGGTGCCTAAGTTCTCGTAATTACTGTCACCAACGAAAACCAGACTGAAAGAGCATTGTTTGGAGAGGGAGGGGCAATTGCAACTTTGTCAAGACGGGGCATCAATAATACTATGTTCCACAATATTCCCATGCTTTATAAAAGAATTAAATAAACAATTAGCAATTGAAAGAAGGGCCTTACTACTAGTTGATGCTCCTATATCTGCTGGTGTGATAAAGCATTAAGGAGTTGATGTTGGCAGTTTCGTGAAAATGGTAAATAAATTTCTTGTTGGGGTTCACATTACATCTGATGTTGAAGCTATGGAATTTGGAGATCATTAGGGTCTGAACACATAATTTGTTTTTATGTCGATGCCACACATGTTGGAAAATGCCTAGAAATTGATATGTCTATAACTTGCAATCTACAAACTCGGTATCTCTGATTTTTGGTGGACATGAGCATCATATTGAAACCAAAATATTCACCAAAAATAACGCATACCCATATTGGCATTTGAGAGAAATAACTAGTTTTTTCAGACATGTAGCATCCTTTTTCAAAATTGCATATTATGTGTAGAAAATGATTTTCTTATATATTGAGATCCGTGAAATGGGTATCTATGATTTTTGGTGGCGAGAAACATCATTGAGATAAACATACTCATCAAAAAGCACAGATTAACAAATTGGAATTTAAGAGAAATGAGTGGTTTGCGAGCCTTTAGCAGCTTCCTATAAATTCTCTCACCTATAAATGCTACATTTTAGGAAAGCAATACAAGTTGTTCTGGTGGTTACATCTTTAAATTCTATTGATTGTTTCTTGCTGCAATTTGGGTCATCATTTTCCATCTGGCACGGGAACAATATCTTATTGAAGCAGAGGAGAACAATGAAGTGTTGTCACACAAGAACTAACACTTATGAAACTTGTGGTTGTTACACAAGAACCAATCACATGAAGCTCAATTATAACTCAAGTCCTTCTAGCTATATTTTATTTTCATGGTTTTGAGGAGATATTTTATGAATCAAATGGAGACATCTTGATGCTCAATTTTGTAGAGAAAGAATACCTAACCTCACAAGTTCATGAGAATTTGATAACATTGAGATATAAGGTTGCATGAAGACATGCAACATATTGAGTTGGGGGAAAATGTTGAGTCACATAATTTACATCTTTTGACACCTTTTTCCCCTTATGTTTAATCCCTTTTTGCTTACCCGTAACCTTGTAATAGTTTATTTTAATGCTCATATATGGGATATAGGCTTAAGGTGTCTTCCATTTTCATTTCTTTAGTATTTCGAATGAATTTATGATTAAACATTAGAAAAATAATGGTTTTTGCATTTATTTTTGAAAAATGGGTTAGTTTGTCGATTGTTGCAAGAACAGTTAAAACTTGTAGCTACTACAGGATAAACTGAAACTTGTAGCAGTCATTTGATTTCATACCAACACAACAACAAGAAGGAAAAGAGGAATATGGGCATCTTCCATTATTTAGGAGATTAATGGTTGTCCATATGGGATCAAACCACTAAGTATAACCAAGTCAAATCAAGGAAGTTAGCTCATGGGTTTATATATAAGCTTATTCCATATTTCAAGACAAATCCGTATATGAAGATTTGTGAACTGGGTCCTTGTGATTTTTGGTATGAGGCATCATCAAATCAAAACAAAAATCTCCACAAAAACTCTCAACAACCCAGATTGTACTTTCAAAGATATCATCGATTTACTAAATATGCAGTTATTTCCTCTTGCTCCAAATCCGTATAGTCAACGCATTCAAATTCTTCTTCAACCACCAAAGATATGCCATGGATTTGGGATCATTAGTCAACTATATTGGATATAAAGAGAATCTTGCAACTCTTGATATGATTAGATTTGAGTTGTTAGCAACGATCTTGGAGTTATTTATGAGCTGATTTTTAGTTAGTAATTATTAACAAATGGTTGTAACCACGTGAGAAATTTGTGGATTTGTATTTAATTTATGTTTCAAGAAAGTTTGTGCATAAAAGAGAGTGCCTTCTCAATTCTAGAGGGGGGATTCTCACAGGAATAATTCAATACATCATGGATTTTCCATGTTGTAATTTATTTTCAGATTATTAAAACTACACTTTCAGCTCTAATTATGGGTATTGAAATATGGATCCAACTACCACTCACCTTGCCCCTTTAAATGATAATTCCTCTTAACCCTTCCTTTGTAATTACTTTGCAAAGTGAAACAGAGACACACTTTGGAGGTCACCAAGAAAAACTTCTTCCCATGTTTTTTTTATGGTGCTTATAAGGGCAATCCAGGTATATGTGGAGTTGTTGGATGACTTTATTTCTTTGATACTCATTAGATATATTCCATTATGTGTTGGGTAATTGTAATAACAAATAGGTCGCGACTTAGAGTTTCCTTCATCTTATCGGCCCCAACAAAGGAGAGGAACATGAAAGAGATCCGAGTTTTTGGGGATTCCAAACTAGTGGTGGATTGATAAATAGGGCCTTCATAAACCAACATATCCTCTAGGATGCCATTTACAAAGTAAAATTTAGAGTCATCCTTCACAAAATTACATTTCTCACATGTTTACAGTGAGAGCGAATCCATGGTTGATGACCTGACAAAAAAATGTAGTTGATTTGCAAGCATGTATGTTGGTGAAAACTAAAATGCAAGGATATGAGGTCTCTTATCTCCCTCGTAGGAAAATACACATCTAAATTTTATGTCCTTTCTATAGATCCCAAGTTCGGAAGTCAAATCTTTTGTGCTTATATGTTGGTTTATTTTTTGATTATTCAGTTTTTGAGGTAGAATGCGATGTTGCTAATGCATAAACACATAAGTTATTCTCATACTCGTTTATAATTCCTGCCTAGAATTTAGTTATTTATGGATGTTTTAATCAAGTTAACTCAAGATTATTAAAAAATATATCTTTCCATGTCTCTTCTTGAAATAAAAATGGTATTAATATATATAATATATAATAAGCATCTTGGTGGAATAACTTGTGTGGTTGACTTCTTTGAGCTTCATTCAAGAGGTCTCAAGGTTTATATCCACCTGGATGAAGTGATGATATGTTTAACCTGGACCTCACACGTGGTGAGTCCAACCACCACCTCACAAACCCATGAAAGGCAATGAACATATGTGATCATAAGTGTGTTTGTTTTGCACAGAGACGAGGTTGAGGGAGGTACACCACCTTCCACCCCCACGCAATAGTGATGAAGGGTCTTGATACCAGGACAAGTAAGAGGTACATGGATAATGGGAGGAAGCGGATGATGACTAATTGAAATTGAAAGTTGGGTTTTCATATGATGGGAATTTTTCTCGGACCAAGAAGAAACATCAAGGCAATGGATTATCAAATGGATTGGATGATCATGATTCAGGCAGGAGCAGGCAATTGTAACCAAAGGAAGAATGATTTTTGGAATGGTTCTCTTGGTGATTTGGCCCTAGGTCCATTCTAGGTATTTGGATATTTTGTGGGAAGAAATTATGGGCTCATAGATTGGCTTGTCAATTCAACCCTATCTTGGTGGGAGTGGCCTCCCTTGGGCAATCCTTTGGGTTTTCCTTGAAGTGAGATATATTCGACCAAGAATCACATGGATTTCAGGTGGCGGTGTTCCCTGTCTTGACGTGCGGTGCAATTGAAGGGAGAAGGGGGGGTGTTTTTTGGTCTGCGCAATAGGTCAAAGGGACTAGAGGAAAGTGGCTTCTCCTAGAGCTTCTCTCAAAAGTAGCCCATCTCACTCAACATCGTTGGTTTCGAGGTAAACTTGTTGATTTTGGCTCTATGTTTAGACCAAGTAATTTTCTTGTTGATGGTCTTGGGCATTGTCTTAGCCTCTTGTAGCAAGAAGGGATTTCGACAGGAAACCCACGGGGCTAGGAGTTTTGTGTCAAGATTGGTTTTAAGAGGGTTTGAAGGGTGTTTGAAGGTGGTAGTGCTAGTTATTCTAGGAGTTTTATGAGCAACTGTAGGAGAATTTTAGTATAGGTGGAGCCTCCCTTTGTTGCTTCTTAGGTATGGTGGAAGCATAAGGGGAAATTTTCCTATCCTAGAGGCGTCACACTCCAGTCTATGGGCCTGGGACTAGGAGATCCGGGTTTCTRGAAACTGGTATGCAAAAGGATGAGGCAACCTCTGTTTCATTTATGGGGACATTCCAATGGTGGAWGGAAAGGCATTTGACCTGCCACAATCCAGGAAAAGAGGTKCTAAGCACAAAGGGTCATAGAAACTTCCAGTGCAAGGAAATTCTACGCAAAAGACCTAGGGTATAGGGGAAGAAACAACTGCCAAACAAGCCAAATTTATTTTCAATAACCACATCTCACTGGAAACAAAAAAAATAATGGATAAACTAGTAGGAAGAACAAGACTAAGAAGCAAGGATGTAGCACCCTGTTTCCCCCAGTCTGTAAAAATAACTATAGTGGCCAAGAACTATGGCAAACTCAAAGATGTGAATGTTTGATTTGACGGACCTTTGCATAAAAGGTCGATGAATGTAAATTATGTTATGAATATGTGTTGCATGACTGCTGGGAGAGGGATGTGCTAAAAGAGACCACGATGGCCAATGAGAGGTGTTGGAAGGGACCTATAATGGTTGCGTTAACTTCCATCGAGTCAGTACCGTACTGGTTTATACTTGCTTAAAAACCAAAGCAGCTCTCTGATCCTGGAATGTATTTCCCGTCAGATTGGTAGGTGGGAAGGCTCCTCAAAGAGTTAATGAGGGGATGGGGGTGAACYGCCCATCCGTAACAGCCCTCAGACCTGACCACAAATGACGAAATTCGCGSCACACACAACCTTGCAAACAAATTGGCAAGAGAGGAAATGTGGTAAGGGAGAGAAGAGCGTGTGCGACAGGGATCGCGAAAGAGAACTGGAGAAAACCCTGGAAACGCAGGGAGTTCTGAATATGAGGAGAAGGAGAGTAACCTTCATCCTGGATTATTTTTCTGTATCAGGAGAAGGAGAGTAACCTTCGTCCTTGACTTTCGTTGAGCTGGAAGTAGGAGGCTGAACCTCAAAGCATCGTGGTCTAGCTCGGGGGTGGCTAGTGGTAAATCCGTTTGGAGTCACTAAGCCTACTGTTGGGTGGAAATGAGCACCCCTCTCAGCAGTTGCATCACGCCTGGTAGATCTGATAAGTGTTTTATACCTTGTATTTCGAACTGAATATCATGAATACATGCTTATGTTTATATGCCCATAATAATTTCTGTGTAGAATGATTGCCTGGTGTTTTAAACTGGAAATAATGGATGCATGTGTATGCTTACATGTCATCGTTGGTTTATGTACAAATGGTTAAGTCTGGGGCATGAGTTCGCTCCACCGAGAATCGTTTTGTTTGCTTGATTCTCGTAATATTCTGGGAAGGCCCCTCCAGAGTACTCTTCCCCGTGGATTACCCCATAAACCTTGGAACCCTGTCGAACCTTTACCTAGAGACTCGACTAAGATTAGGGACAATTGCCCAAGAATCGTCTGAAGGTTCATGCGATCCAAGCCTGGAAACCTTATGCAAGGAATTGTAGCTCTCCAAGGTCTCAGAGTCGTGGGATTTTGAAGCCCTGAGAGGTTGAATTTCGTGATTCAAGCTCAGAAGGGATAACGAGTCCCATTATAGAAAGAGAGAATACCCTATCGTTTGGTAGACGAACGGTTGGAAGCGTTTCGAAAATACCCCAGATCTATCAAGACCGATGGATCTAGAGAAGGAGCGCATGCGTTAACACCTCGACCCTTTCAGCTTCGCAAGTAGCGATGGGATCCAAGACCGTAGATCCAAGGATCTAACGGAGCCCTATTGACCGTCGATCTTAGCCTTTGCACAGGCAGGAGAGTAGCATTTCATTGACTCGCGACTTGGGGTGGTCAAGGGTAGGACTGCACGAACTCACGATTCACGAGATCGCGACGTGATCGTGGTCGTTGGATCCAGGCCATGGGAGAACCATGGGATCATAACTTTCATGCTTATCGCCTATCAGTGGTTCGAAACTTGAGAGAGTTTATTTTCGACTGTAGAAGTCGCGAAGTGCCGAGCACTGAGGGCTCGTACAAACACGTGGCCCATCCGTAAGTGGGGACTGTGTGGTTGACAGGTGGCATAACAAAAAGCACCCAGAGGAAGGTGGGAGCGGGTGACCGGTGGTGGACACTTGTCGCCTGGGAAGGAGTCAACCCATTGTTGACTTATCGTGGCTCGGGGTTTCGCAGGATGAAGAAGTTGCACCTTGATCGCTAAGGTTGCGAAACACCGAGAGCCAAGGTCTCGTGCGATGGGCGACGCCGACACAGCTCATGAACAGAGTACATCGGAGGAGACAAGTGGCGTGTGCGCGTCGCTTTTGCAGAGTCCACGTAACGTTGACCTCTCACGTCTCGAGGATTTGTGAAGGAGGAGCACAAGGGCTCAACACCTCAACTAGCGAAGTTGCGAGTGTTGCTAGTGTTTGGCCTAGCCTACGGTTACATGTCGCAGGCGCTAGTGAGGAGGGAGCCATACCTGTATCGTGTCTCGGGTATCAGTGTTTGGAGAAAGGGGAGTCGAGAGTCTTGACTCCTAACTCGCAAGTTGCAAAAGGCGCTTGCGCTAAGGCCAGGTTGTGGTCGTTTGGAGGAGGATAAGGGAAGGGAGGGTCTACGCTAGGCCCCATAGAAGTCTATGGGATTCTGTCCCTCGAAGAAAAAGGATGAAAAATCTAGGTTGTCGTAGTGGGTGAGTGACAAAGGATACCCTGAAGCATATAATTCAACAAGAGTTTTAGGACTAGGTAGAAGATAAAGGTTCATGTGATCTTGAGACACTTAACCCTTCAAGGCTATGGATTTCTATTGGCTTGCAAAAAATCTGGTGGCCCTGTTAATGGATGATAAGGAAGAGGAACAAGCAGAAACCCTGGACAAAATTAGAAGACTAGAAACCAAGTTCATAGTGTTGTGCAGGGTGTCCTTCGAGATCAACTTTAAAGTGAAGGAATGGGATCTTGACAATGAAGATGAGCTGGTGGATGTTCCAGGCACCTCAAGTTCTCAAGGTACCAATGCTAACAAAATTACCATTGATCAAGAAGAGGATGAGGACCAGGAGAAGAAGCAAGGAACCCTAGGTGCATTAGGGCCATCCAAGCCACCCAGTCTTAGATAAATACTCCAGTCATGATATTTTAGGTTCTTGAGTATAGTCTCTATGCTTTTATAATTCCAGGTGTCCTCTAAATAGTTTGATGAATATAACAACGAATATATGACTTTCTCTGACATTATAATTTTGACATGGGACATGCATCATAGCTTTAGTTTCCTTTTTAGTAGAGCTCTAACAATCTRTTTTGTAAAACCGTTTGTACGATATTAATATATGAGTAGCTTAGATTACAAAAAAAARRAAAAARGTATAATTATATTGTAATACATACATACATTTTTTTTCTAGGTTGCAACGCTTGGGGAAAACTCCTAGATACTTCCCCTCATTTTGAGGATAGTACCAAAGGTGAACCCTAGATTCGTTAGGGTATWAAGCTAGGTCAACAAACATGCTTGAAACGGTTACAACATATACTCACTAAAATCTCAACATATCTCCAATGGGAATAAAACTTGGGTGGGGAGGATAACACTCCATCCCACAACCCCTCGGGCTAGATCCAATTCACACACACACACACACACACACACATGTATGTATATGTGAATATACATACATACATACATATATGTGTGTGTGGAAATTGCCTAGTCTTCAGTAAACATTGCATCCAATACAAGGTGAAAGTTTTGATGATACTGATGATCCACGAGTGTGGATAACATTTAAGCAACTTTGTTCATACACTAAGCCCATATTTTATTGTTTAAGAATGTGACATTAACCAGGAAAGGCAAAACTTGATCTATCCTCTATTGGATTTAAAATTGGTTGATTGATTTGTTATCAAAGAGTAACAAAGAGATCCACTTTCCTCTACAAAATCATGGTTGTATACATGGTATCAAGTTAGGAGGATGTTGTGATAAGGGAGGAGAGTAACTTTTGAGAGAAAAAAAAGTGGAAAATATTAAAAAATTGTGTTTTGTGGAGGGATTGCCACTAAAAAAACTAAAACAACATGTTAAATTGTTAGAAATACCTCATTATAACATTTCTACAGTTAATATAATCAAATAAGAGTTGAGGTTTGGAATACTGTAATTTGAAGGGCCATTTTAGAAATAATAATGATGATGATGATTATTGTATCTTAAGACCAACAAGGTCTATCACACAAATAAAGAGATGTAGACTAAAAAATCTTTAGAATGTCATTTATGTATTTGAATATGGTGGGAATGAAAGTATCAAGGTTATATGGTTTGCATAACCCAAGTGTTATCGAAGAGAACTTAAGTTATGTGATTTGGTAAAATCATGTCTTATATTTTTAAGTTTAGGGCATGTTTAATGGAAATGATTTCATCTCAAACCTCCTTTGTATGAAATTTTTTCTCATTTTTTCTTGTCTCGATGTGTTTTTGGGTTAGTCCAATGACCACTTTCGTTGTGGAAGTCATGCACATTGGTCTCGATTTAGCAATATTCATTTTGTTTTTTAGGGTTGTAATATCGGAAAAATAGTTTTGACCAACCAAATTCAGATTGATAAAATATTTGTAGTATTTCATCTTCCTCTTATCAATGATTCCTGTACATTACAGGTCTTGTCTTTAAACTTCATAGGGGGTATAAGATTCAATATGATCAACATTATTAATTTGACCATCTTCTTTTATGTTCCAATAGTTAAGGCAAGCCTCCTCATCTTAATGTTCCCATAGTTAAGGCAAGCCTTATAGTCTGTATGTTCTGATAGTTAGGCAAACCTCATTGACTTTACGTTCCAATAGTTAAGACAAGCCTCAAAATCTCTTATAAGCCTATGGTGGCTACCACGCACACTAGAAGCAATAATAAGGAGCCTAACATAGATCATCTTAGGCAATTTATGTTTATATTCTAAATGCTTAATCATGGATTTAGACTCGACAAGCATGCATCCAATTTTAATCAAGAGAATGGGGTAATGAGTGTTACATTTAATTTTAAAATTATAGGGTATTTAATGCATTTTTGGATTAGCTTGATTTTAATCTAGGTCTCATAAGAGATGTTCCAGGCCCAAACTTCACAACCATTTAGATCAAGCTGAATAACTAAGGCGTTGCAAAGGAAATTTTCTTATCCCAATCCCAAATTTCAACATTTCTCCACATGTTTTAAAAAACACAATAATCTTTCCAACCAACAATGATTATCTTCTCGACACCRTGGTTCCATTTCAAATTGTAACTTAAAATTAATGCCTAAGTATTTGCAAGATTGYCTCTTTAAGGGCATTATCACCATACAAACTTRGGGGATGGATTTTTTTTTTTCTGAGTGTGTATGATACACTATTAATGATACATTTAGATCTRAGTGTGTATGGGTTTTCTTAAATTTAATTATCATAATMTTGGTTTTATCAATATTAATGATACATTTATATCTGAGTGTGTATGTTTTCACAATTGGTCACAATTGTTGTAGATATTTTTGGAATAAACTGTGTAAATAATTTTGAAAATTCCAACGTTTAGAGTGGACACTCCACTCATCAYCGAGGACGAAATAAGCTAAGTGATGAGAGAAGAGTATGCTAAAGAGTAGATTTAAAGGGTTAAAATCAAGAGATAGATGTTGAAAAAAGGACTATTGTGAATAAAATAAAATGAAATAAAATAAAATTAGCTAAATAACCATTGGGAAAGCTATAATTAAACATTTTCGATGAAGATATGCTATGAAACAATAAACGTTTAAAGGGGAAAGAACAAGGAATTAAGATATGCTTAATAAGGAGGATTGTGTTATTAGAAGTAAAAGAGATTAAACGAGAAGAACAAGATAATCAAATAATAAACACAAGCAAGTAAATTAGAAAAGATTAATATACAAACATCAAGTTAAACATAGATAATGAGTGATTATAAGGAGAGGGAGAGAAAAACATTGATAAAAATCAAGGGTTAATTGAGAAAAAACAAACTTGGAGGAGGTTCACATTAGGAAAGGATCAACACTTGAGGATAGTATGATAATATATACTTGGAATATTATAATAAATATAGAAAATGAGCAAAGAGTAAGAAGAGGCTCAATGATCGAGGTAATGTATGAGGGGTTTCCATGATTGGCTAAGTTTGTAAGCATCTTCACGATTGAAGTTATTGGGGTGTTTTTCGATTTCTAGCACTATTGAATGATACAAGAGGAGTAACAGGGCACCGAGGCTAGAATTTTAGTTTGGTCAAAGCAAATTAGGAAATTATATTTGAAGGAGTGTTCAACAATAATTGACTTGGCAATCTGGTTGTGGTTTGTGTGAACTATGTGTTCTTTGAGTTGGGCTTTAAAGGATATACTGATTTGTCCTATGTATGATTTACCACAAAAGCAAGGAATTTGGTAGACTCTCGGGCCAAACATAGGGTCTGATTTGTCCTTAGTAGTTTTGAAAAGTTGCTTAAGGGATTTACATGGTTTGAAAAAGGTTTTGATATTCCTTTTGGCTAGAATTCTTGAAATATGATAAGTGGTACCTTGGATGTAGGGTAAAGAGAGGTGAGCAAGGGGTGGAGAAGAGGAAGGAGGATTTTTGAGTTTTGAATTGTGAGTCGAGCGAAAGGCTTTGTTGATTTCAGAGATAGATTAACAATTGGATAGAAGGGCCTTAGTTAAATGGGGTTTTTCCTTCTCAAGGAATTGAGGCGCTGAGATTCGAATGGCTTGAGTGACCAAAGTTTGTATTTTTTACATAATTATTGGAGAACTTTGAGTTGATTACGAAGATCATGGATATTTTTTGCAAGAATAACAATACATTAATGTATAAGATAAGGACGTCGACGAGTTTGACCGTGTTAATACCAATGCACCCTTCCTCTTCTAAACATTGTCCAAATTTATTGATATAGATGTATCCTTGATTAATACAAACATTACAATGAATATCCATTGATTATGAGTTATTACATCTCTTCTTGTCAACAACCTTTCCGTAGAACCTAATCACAACACTACTAATCTTAAGGGGATATATATTTCTTATATTCTTTTCCATAGCTTGGATTTAGGCACAATGTTGAAGTCTTGTCTAAAATACACAAAATAAATCATTACAAGTTGATTCCTGAAGCTAACTTGTTCTTTAGCCACTTATTATTGCCCTCAATCCATTGGCTATTTTTTCTCGAAGAACAAGCCAAATAACTTTCCCAAAAGGAGGCTAATCATGATATTTCTATAATTGGTTGGGTCATTTTGGTTTCTAGATTTGAAAATAGGGGCAATTAAACTTTAGGTTTATTTTTTAGGGGATCCTTGCTTGACAATTTGATTGAAAAGATGTTAGAGAGGAGGCGCAAAGATTAGACCCCCAAGTTTTAGGATCTCAATTGGGTATCCTTCAAGTCTTTAGCTTTGCCATTTATAAGATGCTTAATGCTACAGTTGATATCCTCAACCAAGGAAAAACTCATCATAGGAACAAGTGCTTTGGATGTCTTCAGAGACTTCAAAGAAAACACGAAAGTGGTCAAGGTAGGAATTCCAATTATTTATGTTAATATTTCCTATTTCTTAGGCTTTCCAAGGATGATGTTGTCCCAAAATATTTTATGTTTTCTTTTACATACGTCTAAAAGTCTTTCTTGATTGTTGGTTCAATGTTCACTTTTTTCTTTTACTTTTTTATTTATAAAATTATTTTATTATTTCTAATATCTCGGCCATTTTACAGTTTAAATTATATATAAAATTTGAAAGATGTAACTTGCCATATACATTTTTCAATTTTTTATTTTTTTATTTTATTTAAGGATAAAAATAATTTCAAAGTGAAATTTTTATAAATCCTCGAGAAAATGGAACACGTCTCTATTGTAAAAAAATGACTTGATCATGTATCTAGAAAGGATAAAATTGTCATCAAATGCACAATGAAGTTGTAAGCTCAATAACTGTCAGCACACAACAAAGGTGATTCAGCGATGTGTGCAACACTCGTATGACAAAACCATGTGTACATAATTATACCAATGGACACTATGCATGATGCCAAAACATGTGACCCACTCGAGACACCACCACCACATGTGTGCATACACCATATTAGCGCAAGAGTCTACGCATCTTCAACTTTGAAATCAATGATTGCTATCCTTACCCATAATAAACTATAGTGGTATGAGCTTTTGAAACATCTAAGGGAAGGAGGAAGGACAAAAAGCTATTGAAGATATATTAAAATATGGAGGGCATACTTTAGCATGTAGAGAATGGATATGTTAAAATATTAATTATTAATATTTTCAATATTAGATTGAGAAAATTTATATCAAGATTTCTCAAGAATATATATGATTAGGTAGTATGATTGTTATTCTTTTTATCTAGATTTAATTTTTGCTAGTGACATGTTAGCTTATTGTGATAAGGTTAGAAGGTTAGACACTTTTTGGGATAGACGTCTACCTCAATCGGCTTCGAGATGTCTCGACCCTTGTTAAGTCATAAGTTTCATGTTAGGTGTTGTTTTGCGGGCCGTTGACACTAGTCTAGGGGTTATAGTGGCAACCAATCGTATTTGAACCTAGTTTTTGCCACCGGGGCTTCACCTTGTTGATCAATATCTTATTACGTTCATTCATAAAGGGGGTTTTTAAATTATAAAAAATAAAGTCAATATATTGTAATTATTGGGGGTGGGATGCGAGGTAAGGAGGTTTATAGGTATTGGGGGTATAAAAAGGGGTATCTAGTAAAAAAAAAAGTTTCTTTTATTGGAGAGATGTATTGGGAGGGGGTCCAACAAATATATTTTAGGAAGTATTTATTAATAGTGAAATTAGAGATATTCTTTAATATCTCATAAACTATCCCATAAACGAAGGTGCTATATCACAAGTTCATGCAGTGAAGACTCTCTTATCCTTACCTAAATAATCCTAATCAATCATCGATTTTTATAAATCTTAAAAAAATGATTTAAAAAAAAAAATTCATTTAAAAATTCTATTAAACAAACAAACTAAAAAAGCGTGAACAATGATAAACGCTATTAAATCTCACATTGTGTGTACTGTGGGTTAACATATCATCTTACTTTGTTTACACATACATTAAATTTGTAGAATTCAACCATTATAAAAATTGGATTGTACTAAGCTATACCACATTTGTTCTTTAAATTTGACTATGGTGAATGTCATTTCATGGTGGTTGTAAATAAGAATGATAAGTCCTTTATGCATGGACAAACATCTAAAAATGGTAAATGCTTAATAATCCTCTATTCGTACCCAAAGTAAACTTGTTATCGTGTCATCCTCTAGTGGGTCACAATTTCTATAAGGTGATCGTTAACCTAATTTTGTAAGTGGCTTATTGATGGATAAGCATACCTCTAGTAAGTTGATACCCCATCCACTTTGGTTGAAATAGGTGCAATGTAACCATTTGGCTTCCCTCGGTTATTAGCATAAATTTATTTTAACATGGTGAATGATCTATTGTACAGAGAAAAAAATTATTTTTAATATTTTAAAAAGATAAAATAAATATATTAATAATTAATTAGAAAAGAGTTAAAAAATAAGAAAAAATAGATGTAAAAAAATTCAAAAAAAATTATAATACAAACATAAAATTTTCATAATATTTAAAGTATTTTAAAAAGATGAAAATAAAGATTTTTTTTAACAAAAATTGAACTGAAATTATATTAAAATAAAATAAGGTTGTGTTGAAGCAAACAATAGTTATACAAGCTTTTCAAAAAAGGCTCACAATCTATACATATTTTTACAACTATTACATCAAAATTTGAGACTCTCCAGCCTATCTCCTTGTTTTTCTAAGTTGATTACTACTACTAATAAGAAGAGACAAAATCCTGAATTTCTGGGACCATTTCCTACTTCAAAGGTCCACCTTCGGTATCCATAGGTACAGTGTCGCGAGCTTCATTGCCATCCTCAGGGAATAAAATTTCATGATTTATAGATGCAGAAGTCGAATGTTCAGGGATAAGTTGTGCCTTTAGTTGTTGAAATTCAAGTTCCATCACTTCTATTCGATGTGTCAAGGAGGCCAAAGCAATTTCGAAATCCCTCATTTTGTCTGAAAGTTGGTGAAGTATTGAACAGTTGCTTGAGAGATTTCTTCGAGACGTCTGAGTATCCTCTCGAAATCACTCTAAGAGGGTTCCATTGGTAACCACTACAACTAGAAAAACCTCCGACCGCCAAAGATTTCAGACCCAATTTCACAAATAATCGTTACAGAATTTGCAGAATTGAAAAGAGAGAGAATGCGATGATGAAAACTTGCTCTATCAAAAGCAAAACTAGATACTAAAAAACACAGAAGAACTTGAGAACCCAAATGCACAGGGATGATAGAAAAATGACCTTTTCCTTTGCACACAAAACCAAAGAATCATCCACCAAAACCCTTAATGTCGAATACACCCATTCACGCTCTCCTACCGACTGAAGCAACAACCCAAATCTCTAAACATGACCAGGGATGGAGACCCTACAAAAAAACAATGGAGAATAATCCATGACCATAGTTGACAAGTGACATAAAAAATCAAGGAGAATTAAGCCCAAATGAATGCTCACACAGGTGAAATAAATGCACAAGTGTTCGAGAGGGAGAGCATGAGGACCAACGAGACACGCCATAGCCATCTATCCACACCTTGGAGAGAGTGCGCGACTAAGGGATGACAATGACCCCCCTAACCCCATTTAAATTGATTTCTCCACAATTCAACCTTGAACCAACTCTTTTCCAATGGTTCGCTAAGGGATTCAGGTCCCTTTTAATGTGATAGATCCTAATTTCATGAAAGCTATCGACCAAAGAAAAAATGTGAGAGATAATTCCATCAAGCACATTGTTATTTAACAAGCTCCTCTTATGGATTGCTCAGACTATCATCATAGAGTCTCCAGACACCATTAGTCTAGAAATATTTTGTTCTTTGGCTATACATAGTCCTTCGTACAGGGCATTGGCTTCTGCGATATTGTTGGAAGCCATTCCTAATCCCCAAGCATATTAGGCTATGCTAGATCCAATAGGATCTTGAAGACTCCCACTCGCGTTGCCACCCAAAAAATAAAGGTATTAATAATTAATTAGAAAATAGTTCAAGAAAGATAAAATAATAGATAAAAAAAATTGACCAAAAATTTACAAGAAAATGTATGCTTTTCATAATTTTTGAGGTAAAAAAAAAGTGAGTAATATACCATAATGAACTTGTATATAGAATAAAACCGTGACTCCACTTTGTAAATAGCTTTTACTATTAGTATTCCTTTAAAAGTTGATAAGATTCACATGTTAGATATCATTTTTTTGGATTAACTCCCGAGAGTAAGATTCACATATTTATTCCTATTTATTTGAATATTAAATAGGTAAGACTCTTAAAACTACCAAAATAAAAATAAAAATAAAAATAATTAATTAGAGAAACAAATTAAAAAATAGATATAAAATTTCTTATAAGTTTTTCATACTATACGAGATTGAATTGAGAAAAAATGAATAATATACCATATAATGAACTTGTATGTAAAATATAACCCTAACTTTACATTATAAAAAAAAATTAGTAATATATTTGATTACATCATTATCATAATCATTTTTGTTTTCACGCGAAAAGAACAATATCACTTTTATTCTTTATTAGAATCAAATGAAACTTTTAGATTACATAAAAGTGACTTCCTTGACATGGAAAGTTCTTTCAGCTATGAGAGATTTTATCTGTGTGTCTAGACATATTGAAGTTTGCAAATTGTTTCTATGGAGGTCCTCTTTATGGGATTTGCATTTTGTCGGATCTTATAATAGATATTTTTCAGTTTCTTCATAAAATAACCATCCAGAGGGTTCCTTGAGGGCCTTTTTTGACAAACTGTTCGCTTCTTTGTTGAACGGTTTGTGGATGTGCATGAAGTTTATCATCTCATAGTCTTTCTTTAAAAATCTGATCTTTTCCTTCCAATGACCGAGATAATTTAGATCTAGATTGAATTTGTCATTAATCCAATCAATGATAACCTTAGAGTCGCCTGTAACCATTAGCTTTTTAATTGACCATTGTGTGGTAAGTAATAGGATTCCCCACAGTCCCATTAACCCAACTTTCATGTTGTTTCTTGAACCTCCGACAAAAAGAGCTTTGATAGAATAGCTGAATATAATATATTTGATTCCATAGTGGCATCGCTTACAATTTCCATGTTAAAAATAAATTTATTTTAGTTAAAAATATAAAATGAAAATTTCCAAATCTTACATCATTATCATGTAATATATTTGATTTCATCGTCACATCACTTATAATTTCTATAGGAATTTCTATGTTAAAAGGATAAAAGTTTGGTTTCATATTTTTATAAAAAATTATTTATTTTCTATTTTTATATTAATTTTATATTATTATAAAAATAAAAATTAAATGGAATAATAGTAATTTTGTATTGTAGGTTGAATAATACACTCTATCACATGAATTAATTAAATATTTAATTATTTTTTAAGAATAGTAATGATTTAGGAAAATTTTCACTTTAAGAATAATATATATATGATGATGATGATGATTAACGTTCAGAATTGGTTTATTCGACCTTAAATAGAGTGATCTTTGAGGACGACTAACCTTCTTTGTCGACGGTGTTCCATAAGATTCTGGTCTCTTTCAACTGGCAACCGACCACAGTCCGATGCATCCCACATCGAGCTATTGATTTTGATTTGGCCAAGGGACACACCATTGTTTTTTTCGACGGTGTTGCTCAGTCAAGTGGCTCTTGTTGCGGGGCTGGAGGCACCTTCAAAACTCATCCGTCCAGAATCACAAATTGGTTCATCAACTGTGGAGTAGGTAGTAATACAAAAGCAGAGCTCATGGGTTTATGGGCCACGCTCACTCTTGCTTCCTTATGGTCTATTGACGACTTACACGTCCAGGGAGACTCAAGAGTTATTATTGACTGGATTTCTAATAAGTGCAAGCTCAACTCCATCCATTTAGAAGGCTGGATGCAAAAAACGAGAGATCTTTCTTTGCGCTTCTCCGACATCAACTACCTCCATGTTCCCCGCTCTCACAATAGGGCAGTTGATGCTCTCTCAAAGTGGGCCCTAACCGAAGTGGTAGGGAGGCTCTCGATCTATCACTGTGATAGAGGGATCGAGAACCCCATTTCCTCTATAAATATCTTTGAATGATGCTGCCTGCCTCCCTTTGTAGCAGCACTGAAATTTGTCTCCGAGATTTGTATTTTAGGTAGACGTTGGAAAGTCTTCGTCTCTCGATACCGAATCAGTCTTACTCAAGAATGGCCAGTCTAGATCTTTCGATCTTGTTGATTATAGATTGTGTGGGTTCTCAATGCTAGTGCATTATGACCTCAAAACTCGCTGCAGTTTTTCATTTGTAAATGAATCTATACGCTATATAAATTCGAGGATTTTTTTTTGGAAAAAAAAAAGTGATTACTTGTGATTTTTTAGAATTTTGTTTCTGTTCTAAAAAAGTATTAAGAGAAGCTTTCCAAAATCACCATACTTTTATTAAGTATTTCTGATTTTTTTTTTATAAGATTTACATCTTTGTTCCTATTTATTTGAACATTAAAATCATAAAACAAAAACTTACTAATAACACTCGATCATAATATTTGAGATTAAAAAAACAAAATAATACATCGTATTAAACTTATATGTAAAATGGACAAAATAAATCTAATGACAAGTATACAACTTATAACATTAAGTAAATATCAATTTTTCTAATTAAAAAATCAATACATTTCTACTATTTATAATGAATTTAAAATTATAAAATTATTTAAATAAAATAATTATATTTATTTTAATATAATAAGGAAAAAAACAAAATCATTTTTTATATATAAATTTTTTTTAACTGAAACGGGTATGTTTTATTTATTAAGAAAAGGGTTGGGCTTGCTCCGTGGCAACCAACATTACAAAGCTTCTATTTCTGTTTCTTATCCTATTACAAAGTGCAGATTACTCATGAGTTGCAGGGATGGAATGAACTTTCGTCGTTTAGGAGAAGCTGCCCTTTTCCAAGAGTGCAACCTTTGTTCGCCAATAGATC
>SNQJ01S0147310.1:24100-35007 GCA_010110895.2 Picea sitchensis
CTCTTAATGCTTTTCGAGCACATAAACAAAATTCTAAAGAATCACAAGTAATCACTTACCCTCTTAAGGTCCGATAGACCAATTCGGTCTTAGTGGACATTAATCATCATCATCATCATTTCAACATATGACATAATAAATATCCATCTTTTATATTAATTTTATGAATCTTGTTTTAAATATTCGGGAAAAAAAAAAAAAAAACTAGACAAAACTGACACATAGTCTAAGTCGGTTGTTCTCTATGGTTGTGAAATATGGGGAGTCTAAGTTGGTTGTTCTCTATGGTTGTGAAATATGGGGAAGCAACATGTCAACTTGCAGATGGAGAAAAGTAGAAAGAATTCAGAAGCAATTAATTACTAGCAATCTCAAAGTTAAAGCCACAGTCCCGTATGAAATTCTTTTAGGTGAAACATGTATTTTTCAGTTGGAGGCAACAACTATAACCAAATTAATAAGCTATTTAAAGAAGGTGGAAAACATGGATAACCAATGGTGGCCCAAATTAGCTATGGAGGAGGAGTTAGACTGTAGGAAGAAAACTTTGATGAAGCAAAATAAAAAGTGGTTGAGTAAGTGGAATACCAAGTTGCATGAATGTCCTAACACCAGGGAAAAAACAAATTAGCCATGGAGGAGTTAGACCGTAGGAAGAAAACTTGGATGAAGCAAAATAAAAAGTGGTTGAGTAAGTGGAATATTAAGTTGCATGAATGTCCTAACACCCAGTAAAAAAAAATAAAATTTGTGAATGAAAAATTTAGGACTGCCATGTGGACCAATCACAGTGGGTGTAAAAAAACATACTACATCAAGGAGTTTAACCCAAATTGTGATCATAGCGAGAAAACATATTTAGGGGCAACTATTAAAGGAAAAACAAGATTGTTAGTTGCACAGTCGAGGACGGGTTCACATCACCTTAGATGTGAGACCGATAGGTGGAGGGTACCCAAGGAAGTTTGGGAGGAGAGAACTTGCATATTCTGCAATAAGGGTGTGGTGGAGATAGAGTGAGACTTTGTCATGGAATGTGTAGCCTACGAGGATATACACACTTAGTATGGAAACAACTTAAAGGTCGACAACATGCACCGACATTTTGATGGGGATAAGATCAACCAAATTGCTAGTCTTGTAGTCATGGTTCACAACAGAAGATCTGACATTTAAAAGAGTGTGAAGATGAGTTAGGGTTGTTACTCTCTTGGTCCCTTAGGTTGTTCAACCTCGTGGATGTCATTAAAATCAATCAATCTAATGTTCAACTTTTTGGAGTTTTTACGGGCATATTTTCCAATCAATTTTTACTGAAATCGGGCCAAAAATTGTTGGAACTCTAGATTGAAACGATTGAGTTTATATAATTGGAGTGCGTTGAGGGTTTTTCATGATGTTGAATCCATTTGATGAGATCTTTTAGGATTGCTGGCATGGTTTTAGAAAGAAACGCGGAACTCGAACTTGCTTTTTTCATCTTTTTAAAATAGATAGTGAAATCAACCATGGGCTCCTTTAATGAAGATTCAGGCCTAGTCAATCTTATATGTGTTTTTATAAAAACTGATATTTTAGATCAAGAAGGAAAAACCTATACTGGATCATTCAAGAGTATTCCTCAAAGATGCATTCAAAAATGCAATTTAAACAACAATTTTTTTTTTATTTTTTTTGGAGATTTCAGCTATATCTCTAATTGGATTCGATTCCACTGAAAAATTTCAAAAAAATCCAATATTTAAACAACGCCCAAAACTGATGATGGCGCCAAATACACCATCGGGTATTCAAGTTTGTGGTCTGTTAAAGACCGTAAAAAGATTATGGTAATGCCGTTGTTACATACATAACAGCACTGACTGTTATAATATAGGCAAGCATGCATGGCATCGAATCAAAGCTTTCAACTTTTATTCAAACACTGAGATTAGCGGGACTCTGACGTAAAGCGCAAGCGTGGTAAAGTCCCAGGATTGGTGGCTACACCGGCCCCGCCCACCCTAACCAATGCTTTCTCCGACTTTGAAACTGCCTTTTTCAGTTGGTATTTAAATCGTTTCAATTGGTATTTGAATCGTTCCGTCTGTCGATATAAACAAGAGAATTTTGATCATTCGTAGAATTCAACTGGAATCTATCCAGTTTGGCTGGCCTTCTTTCCTTCCTACGATTGTGAACACCTCGCGAGGGAGGGTCTGTCTGAAAAAGCGATGGATTTGGTGAGGCATGAAGAAGAAGAAGGGGTAAGGCGTGGGAGAGTGGGAATTGTATACGACGAACGAATGTGTAAGCATGCTACTCCCCAGGGACAGCCACATCCCGAGCAACCAGATCGCATTAAGGTCATATGGGACAAGCTCAACTCCGCCGGGGTCCTCGACAAGTAAGCGGGAATTCAGCCCACCATCTCTGCTCTGTTCTGTAAGGCAACCCCTTCCGTTTCCGTTTCATGTAGCTTCCCGCTTTCTCATGCAACTCTACTGTACTGCAGATGTGTTATGGTGGACGCGAAAGAAGCGTCGGAGGAGCAATTGGCGGGGGTCCATAGTAGGAAACACATTGAGGTAATGAGAAGCATCGGCACTGCTAGATATAATAACAAAAGACGGGACAAGTTGGCGGCGTCTTACAGTTCCATTTATTTCAACCAAGGCTCCTCGGAGGCTGCCCTTCTTGCTGCCGGATCCGTAGTAGAGGTAGCTAACTTTGATCTATTCTTCATCTTCTCTCATTCAATTCCGAAGCAGCTCAAATGGAGTTGAAAGTGTCAACAAAGACCGTGGACAATTCCTGGCTATGTTTTCTTTTCATTTTTTGCCTATCTCATTACTGATTCAAGATCATTTTCTGATTTCCTTTGACTATTTTGGGGATGAAAGAGACTTTCTGCTAGGGTCTATGCTGTCTGCGTGGTTTTGATGGAGGTATATCATTTGTCAATGTTGGTGGAGGCCAGTTAAGGCGCATTAGAGCCATTGTTGGAGGGAACAAGCCTACAAAAGCCAGCGAAGACCTAATAAATTATTTTTATAGTTGCTTCTAATGATCCCTACATACGATAGAGCAAGCACTTAACAATCTTCAAACTACAACAATCAGACAGACCAAACTTGCTCAATAGTGGAAAAACACTCTCTTAACACTTGCATTTAGATTAATAAGTATGAGAAGTAAGGGCTCTTGAAGTAAGGGCATCCTCTATTGGAAGTCCCCTCCATCTGACCAAACGCTCCCTGATGACCTGGCTCCTCAATCTCCTCTCTTTGAACTACAATATCTCCTCAGGAATTAACTCCAACTGCCCCTCCTGATCCAACGGTGGAAGCTCCTCTGAAGTGCTGATGAATTGTCCCACTACTTTCTTAAGACAAGAAACGTGGAACACATTGTGAATCCAACTCCCCTTTGGTAGCTCTAGCTCGTAGGCCACTTCGCCTACCCTGTGTATGACCCTATATGGTCCATAGAACCTGGGCTTGAGCTTCTTCGCCCCGCTCTTCTTCAAAGATGACTGCCTGTATGGTTGTAGCCTCAGGGATACTAGATCCCTGATCTCAAAGCTACGCTCTACCCCGTGTCTGTTTGCATTCACCTTTTGCCGATTCTGTGCCATCTGTAGATTCTCCTTTAGTACCTTGAGAATCTCTTGACTCTCTACTATTCAGTCCTTGGCCTTGGGAGCCCCACTGTCTCCAAAAACCAAGTCAATCAAAGTGGGAGCATCATACCCATATAATGCTCTGAATGGGGTCATACCTTTGGACATGTGGAAGGCAGTGTTGTAACAGTGCTCTCCAAGTTGTAACCACCTTACCCACGCTCTCTGATGTCCACTCACATAATTCCTCAAATAGCCCTCTACCCACTTGTTGACTATCTCCATTTGCCCATCAATCTAAGGGTGATAACTGGTGCTGGGTGTCAACTTTGTCCCCATCAATATGAATACCTCCTGCCAAAATGTGTTGATGAACTGAGTGTCTCTGTTGTTGACTATACTCTGTGGCAACCCATGAAGTCTAAAAATCTCTTTGAAGAATAGCTCTACCACCTGCACTGCTCTGTAGTCGGTAGGAATCGCGAAGAAATGTGTGAACTTGGTCAATCTGTCAAACACTACATAAATACAGTCCTTACCCTGAGCCTTGGGTAGGCTTGTAATGAAGTCCATGGATATACTTTCCCATTTCTGCTTTGGAATGGGAAGTGGTTGAAGTAACCCTGTTGGAAGTGTCTGCTCTGACTTGTTCTATTGGTAAGTCACACACTCACTGATATGTCTCATCACATCCTGCTTGAGATCCTTCCAAGAGAATCTCTCCTTGACCTGCCTGTAAGTTTTGAAGAACCCCTGATGGCCTGCTAATGGAGAGTCATGTACTGCTGCCAAAATCTTCTTTTTGAGACTCGATCCTGGCACTAGGTAGACTCAGTCTTTATAGAAGATGACGTCGTCTATGACTCTTTACTTGTTGTCCTGTACCTCCTCATCCATAACTCACAAACGAACTTGTCCTTGGAATATTCCACTAACAAGTGGGATTTCCAATCTGCTGAAATCTCCATCAAGGAACAAGCTGCTGGTCTCCTAGATAGTGCGTCTGCCACAATGTTTTTCTTCCCCTTGACATACTCTATGTCAAAATCAAAGGCATGGACCTTTGTCACCCACTTCTGTTGATGTTCGCTGAGATCCTTCTGCTCAAGGAAATACTTCAAACTATTATGGTTTGTCTTGACCACAAATTTGCTGCCCACCAGGTACTGCATGAATTTGGTCAAAGCATGCATGATTGCAAGCATCTCCTTGTCATAGATAGAATACAACCTCTCAGGTTGGTTGAGCTTCCTGATCTCAAATACAATGGGGTGTCCCCCTTGCATCAATATTGCTCCGATCCCCTCTCCTGATGCATCACATTCCAGAACAAATGGTAGCGTGAAATCGGGCAATGCTAGTACTGGGCATGTGCCCATGACTTCCTTCATATGCTCAAATGCCTTCTATGACTCGTCTGTCCAGATGAAGGCTCCCTGTCTAGTGGGGTCTGTGAGTGGTGCTCCCAACTATGAAAAATCCTTCACGAACCTCCTATAATAGCTGCACAACCCAAATAAACTCCTCAACTCTGTCACATTCTTGGGCATTGGCCAATCCAAAATGGCCCTGATCTTCTCTTGGTGCACCTGTACCCCTGTGCACTGGTAATGTGGCCTAAGTATAGTAATTTAGTCATGCCAAACTCACACTTTGACTCCTTGGCATACAGTGACTGTGACTCCATAATGCTGAGTACCTCATCCAAATGCTTTAGATGCTCCTCCCATGTCCTGTTGTATATCAAAATGTCGTTGAAGAACACCAATACCGATTTCTTCAAGTGATCTCGAAATATATGGTTCATGCAAGACTGAAATGTAGTTGGTGCATTGGTTAGCCCAAATGGCATAACCGGGAACTCAAAGTGTCCATAGTGGCATCTGAATGCTGTCTTCTCTATATCCTGCTCTCGAATGCTGATCTGATGATATCCATAGCGTAAGTCAATCTTAGAGAAGAAAACTGCTCTGTGCAGTTCGTCCATCAACTCGTTAATGCGTGGGATAGGATACCGGTTTTTGATGGTCTTCTTGTTCAAAGCACGATAATTTATACACATCCTCATGGTACCATCCTTATTTAGGATTAAGACAACTGAAGAAGCGAATGGACGACTGCTGGGTATGATGTGTCCCATCTCTAGCAATTCCTTGATTGCTTTTTCTATCTCATCCTTGAACCTCCTAAGATGACGATAGAGTGATGTAATCACAGGTTTTGCACCCTCCTCCATCTCAATGGTGTGCTCAAACCCTTTGTTTGGGGGTCTCCCTGGTGGAATCAAACCAAAAACCTGTTGATGCTGACTCAATAAAGTCCCGATCTCTGTTTGATACTGCTGCTGGCTGCCTGAATCCCTCCACGTGGTGATTACGCACTCTGTTGCATATGGTACTTCTCCATGCCTTAAGATCCTCTCCATCCTCTTCGTCGACACTATCCTGGGTGCCCCTGTCGACATACCCCTCAGTACAACCATCTTCCCCTCATTGTCTCTGAACCTCATCTCAAGGGTTTGGTAGTTGGTAGAAATCTTGCCCAAGGTGATCAACCATTGGACTCCCAACACCACATTTGTGTTAGATAGGTCAACTACATAGAATGTATCTCTCATGGTGTAGTTACCTAACTTCACCTCCAATTCTGGAACTCTGTCCAAACACTCCACCGTGTGGCCATCTGCTACTGCAACATCAAATCCCTCAAACTCCTCCGTCTGTAGTGCTCGTCTTGCTGCCAATGCGGTATCAATGAAGTTGTGGGTTGCCCCACCATCTACTAAGGTAATGGCTCGTTGTCCTTGAATAGTCCCTCTGATCCTGAGGGTGTCATGCCTAAGGACTCCAGAAAGAGTCGCTATGACTCCTCCCTTTGTTGGTGCTCGTCTCTTAGCCTTCTCGCGAGGCGATGGCTCTACTGGTGGTTGGGCTCCTCCCGGTGTCGGTGGTCTTCGTGGGGGCTGCTCCTCCGCATGCAATGGCTCCTCCTCTGAGCTGGTGGACTCACTGTCCTGTGCCTGACTGCCCTGTTCCTCCTGATCATTGTCTGCTGCAACCTCAATGTAGTGGATTTCTCCCTTGCCCATGCACCTGTGGCCGGGGACCCATGGGTTTTTGCAGGTGAAGCATAGCTTCTTCCTCATAAGCTCACGCCTCGTATCATCATCCAACTTCTCCTTACCCTTTCACTTTCTTTGGAATGGTTTCCTATCGTGGTCCTTCTGTGGCACAAAGGGTTTGGAAAAAGTTTTGGTTTTCGGCACTGAGTCTGCTAGATCTCTAGTGCGTAGGATGGCATCCTGTAGTGTGTGAGGTCTGTAGGCCTTCACCCATCCTCTCAAGGGTTTTGTGAGACCCTCTGTGAAAAGCATGATTAGTCTAGGCTCTGAAATGTCTGTCACTGTCACGACTATCCTTTGAAACTCTGTGATAAATGCATCAAGTGTACCAGTTTGTCTCAACTGGGCTAGGTCCTTGAAGTGGATCTCTGGATCCCTCCTGTCAAACCTGTCCATAAGTCTCTCTGTGAACTCCTTGTATGAGGTGATGTGACTATGACCCAACGTCACCAGTCCATGGTGCCACCACTTGTGGGCCTCTCCCTCCAAATGCAAAGTAGCGAAACTCATGGCTTCAGTTTCTATCATCTGGTTGAGCTTGTAGTACGTGTCGAGTTTCTGTACTCAAGCTCTGGTAGTACATCTGAATGATCCATCGAAAGAGGGTATAGTGAGTTTCCTTACTTTCCGAATGAATTCCATGTTATGTCCCTGTTGCTGCTGCTGTCCTCCCCTCCGAGGATCTCTAGGACGGTTCCTGAGTCTAAGTCCGCAATACTCTATTAAAGTCATGTCATTATGGAACTCTGGCCCTAGGGCTGCATACTCTCTCCTGTAATCAACAATATCCTTTGCATGTGTGGTCGGTCTCTGTGCTACTGGCAGTTCCCTTTGAAAGCTAGGGAATAGTGGCCTGGGAATCCTACTTGATGATGTGTAGGTGCAAGTAGGTGAATGGGGTCTACTACCCACCCCTGAATTCCCATGTGCTGCATGGAGTACATTTGCTACTAGAATGTTCCCTGTAGCCATCTATCTGCCATATGTGCCAAAGACTGAGTCATGGCCTGTCGACTGATCACTAAATTGTTAAGAACCTGCATGAAGGCCGCTTTTGGGTCCATGGGTGCTTTGCCACTACCTTCTGGCCTTTCATATCCGTCTCCCATCCTCCTCTCTGCCTTAAACTCTGCCTCACACTCTGCCCTTCTTTTTGCTTCCCGCTGTGCCTCTTCCTTTTCCTTTGAACTGTGAGGAAAGGGGGGATAATCTGATCTTGGTCCTCTCCTCTCTGTGCCTGCTGTAAGTGACGAATTAGTTACCTATATGCTCACGACCCCCTGGGTTCTCTACTGAACTCATGGAAACTTTAGTCACAAGCTGGCAGGACTAAAGCTCTGATACCTCTGTAATATCCCTAGATCCACAGATCTGGATATTAACCTCAACTGCTGACTATCTGCTGCCAAAACTATTACTCTTTGGGATTCTGGATGCGGTTAAGGGTTTTTGATTGAGTTTCAATAACTCTGAGCTTTATGCGAAGCTTGCATGTTTGTTTGTTTGAGTAGAATGGCTTGTTTAGATATTTTGATTAAGTAGTCAATTACAAACAATCGCATGCATGTACAAAAATTCACTCACAACTGCATGCATGTAAATAATAATCAAATAATTTCAGATAGATCAGATAATGAATGGATATATGCTAGAAATACAGAGATATAAACTAGAAAAGTACCAGAAACTACATGCGATGATAGATCGGTGCCATGCAAGGCCTGAAAGATGACATGCAAGTTGGTCAGATGCCATGCATGTGGAAAATTGTTGCATGCATGAGGAACTACCGCATGCAAGGTGGATCTGCTGGATTCCATCGTCGGAAACTGATGGAAATTGGTTCACTGGATGCGCCTTGATCCAAGCTCAACTAGGTCGGAAGGATCTGTTGATCTGTTAAGTCCCCAAGGCTGGCGACCTTCTTCCATTGTCGGAATTTGCTATAAACTGTCTCAAAAGAGGCGCCTTGCCTCCTCCTCCAATGGGTCGGGAGAAATCTGGCTCAATGTCTCCCTGGATGAGTAGATTTGATAAACTGTACTTTCTCCGTTGCCGGTAAACCCACTGCAAACCCCCACTGCTTGAATATGACGCCCTGGTGGCTAGGATGCTCAGAAGTCTGCTCTTGATGGTTCTGTTGACCGCCTCTCAAACACAGGTGGTAAACTCCATGTGCCATGAAGAGATGCATCATCAGATGCAAATTTGTCGAAGACTTTGGTTCTACAGGGCATGTTTGGCCCCAACACTTCTTTTTGTAACTGGAATTTCCGCACCCCTGCATGGGTTAATAATGTAATAGGTTTGCATGAGTCATGTCTAGGTCAGTTACCTTGGGATCGATTCACGGGGAGAGTTCCTTTCATCGAGGGTTTTTTATCCTCAGGTTATCAATTGGGCTTTTCAGCCTTATTGATTTCCCTTGAGTTTTTTCCTCACACTTGCAATAATTTCTCCAAAGTGGTGAACGACGTTCTAGTGGGCTTATCTTTTGGTAACTATTATAGGGAATCATTGTAAATGACCATGCAAGACATCTTAGAAAGTTTCGCGGAATTCCGTCGAGTCTAGTATAGTTATTTTTAATTAAATTTCCCTAAGTTTGGAGGTTTAATTAATTAATTAATTAATTATTATTGAGCAATAATTGTAAAAACTAGGTCCTTGGACTTTTGATAGGAGTATTTGTGCTCAAAAGAAATGGAATAGCACCCCCCACATCTATGGACCAAGTTTCAGCTCAGTCGGACAACTTTAGCCATGGGTTTGTCCACCCGGAGTGTCAGTCAGTCTAAAACAACAATTTTAATTGCTAAAGTCCAAACATGGCAAAATTGTAAAATTGTAATAGTGAGTTAGGAGGATGTAAAATGATGGAATAAAGGTTAGAGAGAGACCCCCTAAGCATAACATAACCCTCCCAACCTTTTCCAACCTATTCTAACCCTTTACACTTTCTCCTTACCAAAAAGTTACGCCCCCCTAGGGGGATTGACGTTTTTCCTTGGTGGTGGACGTTGTGACTTAAATGGGCCCCCCTCTCATGAGTTATGACTCCCTTTAACCCCCACATCACCTCCTAGGGTGATCCCACTCACATTTTCTCATTAATCCCCCTCCATTCCTTGCATTTCCCCCTTTTGTTGCGCCCTCCAAGGATAGTTACGCCCCCCTCTTGTGGTTCTCCAAGAAAAATCGTTTTTAATTGTTGGGGCCTCTTCCTCTCCCTTAGCACGAATCCCATAGCCTCTCACTTGTGTTTTGTGTGATCCCAACACCTCCCACACCTTTCTACACCCTTGATCCATTGTGCAAACCCTAGATGGTGCGCCCTAGCCTAGGGATTTCCTCTTTTGCTTGGTGTTGGACACTTGGCATAGATCCAAGAGGGGTGAGTTTGCCTCTCCAAGTATAAAAGGAATCCTCCCCTCACTCTTTCACTTACCATATCTTGAGCTAGTGTTATGCTACTTGATTTTCCACTCTCTCTCTCTCTATTTCATCCATTTTCATCCTTCTTCTCTTAGGGTTTTGGAGCAAGTATTTCTCCAAGATCCCATTTCTTGATGCAATAATAAAAGAAGCTTTGGAGGATTTTGGGAAGAGCTATAAGTATTTTGATTCTTACAAACACATGAGGTAAACTTGTTTTAATTTGATATGATGGTTGTTGTAATGTTCCTGACTTGGCTAGTCTAGGAAACGCTAATAATGTGTGTGTAGGATCAATCGTTTACAGCATATAAATGGTCATACAAATAATAAATGCGACAAAGGACTGCAAAGTTTATATTATGATATCTCTGCGGATTACAAAGGCCGAATGCGGCTGAATAAAATGACAACACTTGGCTAGATCAAAAGACAAAAGGATCTTAGCCGAAATACAAATAAACAACTAAAGATAATACCCGAAATATGTGAGCACTGCGTAACTGCTGCTGAAGAATGATGGAAGACCTGTGTGATCTTCCTGGTGACTAGGGTGTGTCTCTCAACACCGAAATCAACCAACTGGTGTCTTCCTCCTGGAATCCATTGAACTATCTCTCCTGAGATGCGCCTCTCTCCTCAATGACAAGTCATAATCTGCATAATGATGAATTAGGTCGCTGACTCTTCTCTTATAGCTTTCCAAAACCCTAATTCACTGCTGAAACCCTAATTCGTTGTTGACCTTTT
>SNQJ01S0147311.1:0-20584 GCA_010110895.2 Picea sitchensis
GTGTTATTTTCTTGCATTTATTATTATAATTTGTTGAATCAAACCCTAGGTGACAAGCACACATTGAAGGTCCTTGTCTCATGTCCCTACCAAGGTTTTAAGCCATTTTATTTGCTGAAGTGAGATAGAGCCTTGCCTTAGCAGCACTCTATTCTTTCTTTCTAGCCTTTTGATTTGTTGAAGAGGATAGAGCCTTGCGATAGCAACACTCCATCCATCTTCTTCCTGCTAGCCGTTTTTCTTATTTGTTGAGCTAAGAAGAAGAAAACGCACCAAGGCCTAGTTCCCCTACACCTTGGTGAGTCGATTTTCCCTAGGGTTTGATTAGTGAAGCCTTGCTCTAGCAACACGTCATTCTCAAACCCTCTTGTCTTAGATCAATCATCATTGAGCTAGCCGTTTTTTCCATTGAGATAAAGAAGGAGGAGAGAGCACTGAGGCCTAGGTTTTCTACAACATAGTGAGCTTCTCTCCCCTAGGGTTTTGTTGTTGAGGCCTTGCTTTAGCAACACCTCAACACTTTACCTTCTTGTCTTTGGTTTCACTATCACTTGATCCTTCAGCTTTTGCGTCCTCCTTTTGACTCCATATACCCTAGGAACGCACTGATCTAAGGCCACATGTGTTGAGTAACTTGATCCTACAAACTTCTAATACTTTTGAACAAACCCTAACCATACTAACCCTAGCCTAGACTAATTCTACCAACCCTAGTGATGCCGTCATCTTTGTGCCATAAACACCTATGTGCAACATCTATTTGTCTTTAAGCAATTGAATGATCAGCTAAAGCATTGCTTCAAGTATTGTTACATTAATGATTAATTGCCATTGTTTATTGTGAAGTTCCTTTAGCATTCATTGAGAAGTAATAGATATATATATATATATTGTAATCATTGCTATCTTGTAGACATTGATTTACTTCATCAATTGTTGCTCAATTGCTTACTATCAGAAAGTCATTGATTATATGAAGTACTAACCAACAAGCAACCTTGCACATATAGTTTTATTGTTGCTTTGTCTCGGGCAGGTGATCTTATTGGTTATTACTTCCGGTTATCTTTATTGGCTATAAGCCGAATTTTCTGATCAGGTGGTGGCTTGTGAGGGGGAAATTATCTTTTAGCTCTTAAGCCTTTTGCGTTCTCAAAACCCCAGGTCGTCGGGGACGTCTCCCCTGGGCCTTACCTCCCTAAATAGAAAGAACATTCCCATTGAGGTGACAGTGGGTGGGATTGGTTCAGTTACGCCAGTTTGACCTCTTTTCATCCATCTATTAGCCTAACTACAAACTGTGCGATAACAGGTCCTAAGGTACGAGCACAACCTGACACTGTGAAAGATGTTATGAAGTGAACAGTGACAAGGATCATCCAATCAAGGCCCAATGATGCTCAACCTTGTCGGATGCGAAATAATCGCCAATGAGGCTAACGACTACTAAGGTGCTCTACTTCTGGGTCATCTGTAGATAATGTGTTGAAGTCGATACAACATGACCTGCTGAAAAGAAGAGCAATGATGTCTCTCTTCCCTTAGATCGAAGTGATAACTCAAGAAGATCAAGATGAAAGAACCAGGTACCATATCCCTATGTTGGATGGGGGGGATGTTTGACTCAAAACATAGGACTCAATGATAAGAGATGAGGAGACAAGACATAAGATGACTCAAGACACTCCCATGTCTCCCCAAACTACCCATCCGAAAGGCTCAATGCTTTTGGAATAATGAAAAATGGAACCGCCATCTAGGCTCACTCTAATGCTAGACACAAAAGCTCGGCATGCGTAAGATAGACATTGAAATTTTTGACCCAGGAATAACATTTATGGACAGCCATTTATTCAGAAAAAAGGAAAGACGCACAAGACTCGACCACATGCTAATATAACTAGGATAAAATCAGCGACACTTATGCAAAGACTGAAAAGTAAATACTGAAATGGAAGACACCTGCAATGGAAAGTAAATTTCTGTCCTAAAACTGTAAAAAATCAGCAAGCATAAATGACAAGTGCGAAAAGGAAAAGACCTACTCTAACCTACTCTAATACTGCCCAAAAACCAAAATTGTTTGGGACTAAGTCCCTCATTGGAAAAAGAACTTTAAGCTCTGCCCATTGACATACATCCCTATAAGTTCACCCTCCAAATCAGCTAGCTGAAAAGTGTTAGGCCCTACTGATGAATCAATGATGTATGGGCCCAACCAAAGATTGTCGAACTTGCTGTGTAAAAACCCCCATGGTAAAATCCAACAAGAGATAGATATATATTGGAGATCTCAAAGCAAATGCTACAACAAGTAAATACACGAGGAACTTGATACAATCCAAGCTTATCCTCAAGCTTGTAATGGAGTTACTCAAAACTTGTGCTTGCTAGCCCTTGGAGAATGCACCCTTTGCCTTGGGTGCGCCTTCTTCACCTCGCTATGCTTTTCCTTTGCCTTTGCCTTGCTTTTTCCCACTTGTAGAATATTCACAATGAGTAGTAGCACCCTCCTCCCTTTGCTTGTGCACACTTAGCCTCAAGTGCGCCCCTTTTCACAAAGCTAGCGCTCCTACTCCTCTCTTGTGTGCCTCTTCCAAGAAATGCGCCCTTGCTTGAACTCTTGCGCACCCTATCACATGAGTGTGTCCTCCTCTCAAGCAACCTCCTCCAAGATAGCTTGCGCACTTAGCTTCTCACTAAATGTGCCCTCAAGCTCTTGAGCCCTCCTCCATGAGTCTCTCATGAACTAGTGCGCCTCCCTCCTTGAAGCTTGCGCCCTTCTTCTCGAAGTGTGGCTCTCTTCTCCAAACCCTCACTTGCTCTCCTCCTCACTCAACTCTCTCAAGTGAAGAATGAATCTCATACTCACCCTTTTCCCTCCTTTAGCCTCTCTTTGGCCAAACCTAAAAGACCAATGGCCTAGATTCATTCTAGCCAAGTCTAATCAATGAGTGATATTTAATCTCAAAAATCTCACTTAGAAAACCCACTCTCTCAAGTTTCCTTAGTTTGCTTTATTTTCGAGGAATTAGAAGGCTTCCCAACAGGTCTATCTTTGACCTCTTGTTGGGCTCTAAGTTTGAGATAACAAGACTGACCTAGCCGCTGTTTTAGGACAGTAAACAGGTCTGATATATTTTGGCCCAAATTCTGCCTTCAAGATGATGATTGGATGCTCTTTTGAGGTGCCCTTGCAAGTGTTTTCTTAACCAATGTTAACACATGCATAAACCTCAAAACCTCAAAACATACAACACTCCTCTAGGATCTTTAACAACTAATTAGGCTGAAAATAACTAAGCATGCATGACAAAAGAACACATCATGTTTTTGGTCAACATGACCCTGGAAAACCCCCATGGGGAAAATCAGTTTGAGAGATAGATATATATTGGAGCCTTCAAGCAACAATACAAAAGGAAATAACATAAGAAGAACCTGATACAAATGCTAGCTCATCTCAAGCTCAACAATGGAGTTCTTCTTGGGAAATGCTCCCCTAGTGCAATAGTGCGCCCCCTTTCCTTTTGTGCCTAAAATGGAGATCTCTTGTGCCCACGTAGCTTGCTTGACCACTAGAAGATGTTTGCGCCCTTGAATGTTGTGCCTTGTGCACCCTTTGCTTGTGCCTACTATGGATGTGCCTCTATCCAACTATGGATGCGCCCCGCTTTCTCCTTGCACAAGCTCTTGCTCCCTCAACCAAGCAAATGCACCCACACTGTACCAAATGCGCCTCTCTTCACCAAGCCTGGTGCGCTCCCATACCATGGATGCGCCCTTCTCCAAACTAGATTGTGCCTTCAAGCTCTCAACCACACTTGCATCCCACAAGTGCGCCCACACAAGCTCAAGAATGGCTTCCTCAAGCAATGGGCCCTGTTATCCCTGATTTCTAGGGATAACTAGGAGATCATGTCTCGAGGCCCACAGGTCCTAGACATGGAGTACCGAGAGCAGGATTGACCTGAGCATGGTGTGCCTAAAATGGAGATCTCTTGTGCCCACATAGCTTGCTTGACCACTAGAATGTGTTTTCACCCTTGATTGGTGTGCCTTGTTCACCTTTTGTTTATGCATGCTATGGATGTGCCTCTCTCCAACTATGGATGTGCCCCCCTTTCTCCTTGCACAAGCTCTTGCTCCCTCAACCAAGCAAATGCACCCACTCCACTAAATGCTCTCTCTCTCTTCACTAAGCCTCAAAAGGCTTCCTAAGGCCATGGATGCCTCTCCAAACTAGGATTGTGCCCTTCTAAGCTCCTCAAACTACACTTGCATCCTACTATGTTTCCCACACAAGCTCAAGAATGGTTTCCTCTGCTATCAGTCTCCAAGTATCCCTCGATTTCTAGGATAATTTAGGAGATCATGTCCTTCGGGAGGGCCTGTGTCCTAGACATGGAGCACTTGAGAGTGATTGACTTTATAGCTACACTCGAGGGCCTCCATCTTCTTCTCTTCATCTAATTTGATTCCAAGTAGCAGTGAGCAACATCCATCACCTTCACTTGGACTTGTAATGAGAAGACTCTTGCTCCATGAGGGGAATTGGTCAAGGTATCATGGTATGTCATATTTGATCATTATAATTTCAGACTATATGCACGTGGATTCCTTTTGTTTCTAATGACTGCTGGATCTTACACTAACCTACTTGACCACATGGTTGGGGGTATTGACATGGTACCCTAGCAAGCTTGGTACCTATAGGTTTCAAGCTTAGCCACTGTGGTGATTTTGAAGAGCCATCCGCTTCCCATCATATTATCATTTTACATCTTATCTCCTACTCATCTATCCCATTCCTCTAGTCCTATTACTAGGGTGAATTTATCTGTGGGGTTAAGCACTTATCTTGTGGGAAGAAGGGGCCAAAGGCCCAGGAGGTAGAAGCAACTGGTAAAAGACAAAAAAACTATAGAAATAAAACTCTAGAGATGCCTCAGGATCCTAGAAGGCACAAAAGCCTCTCAATAAGAAAACAAGAGGACCTTTAAGAAAAATAATAAAACAAGACTTAACAAAGAGGATGGGAGGACTAATCACGAGCGCCACAAATCACCATTATGTTCATGGAATCCTAGTGTGTGATGATATCACATTATCCCAAGTTACTACTGTGCATGGATCTTTGTTGCATGTATTAAGGGAAAGGGTCCTATCATGAGCCACCTTTACTATCTCTCTGTGCTACTTCTGTGGGTAAGACTCACTGGTCACCACACTCAAGGCAAAGGTCCTCTAGTTAGACTTTGAAAATGAAAAGAAAGATAATAAAGAAAAGAAAGAATAAAGGGCAAATAAAGGGCTTCTTGAAAGACCAGACCATGATGGTAATCATTCTCCTGTTAAAGGCACCTAATGATAATATCTACCCCTGCCTTTCACTTATGTTTGGACATCCTTCCACTCACACCACCCTCAGATACATGGCTTGGATGATATCTTTTGGAAACTTTCCTTTCTTATGGATGTTTTCCCAATAGGGCATTTTGTCTTTCTTCAGCTTTGTATAATAGAGGGTAATTGTGGAATGTCTCTTTGTTTCTTGTCAGGATGATATGCTAGGGTTTTATGCATGCATTTGATAAAATTAATGATGAAATATGATTGACATTGCTATGATCCTTGTGATCAATGAGATTTTGGAGGGCGTAGCTTTGATGTGCAAGACCATGCTCCATTTTGAGTGCACCAAGTGGACTGCATACATGGGGAGATGATTAGGTCTGACCTCCATAGGGGTCAAGAGCCTAATGATGGTTGTCAGACTTACCAGGCAGACAGGATGTTGATTGATCATTTCTGCATCTAGAGAAGAAGTTAGGCTGACATTTCATCCAGATTGGTCGAGCCCGTAATTCTAGGGGCTGGACCTAATCAGCAGGAATGGTCCTCCCATGGCCTGTGACTATCTAGGAGCCTCCCTGGACGGCCACCTCCAGCAGCATTGGCACCTGATAGAGCTTTTGGCACGCAGAGTTCTGAGGCCCAGAGGGCCAACGTCATTATCTAGTGCCATGGATTTGCTCCTAAAGGGCCAACGCCTCCAAAGGGCTGGGACGCCTTGCCTCATTGCCTATCAGGGTTTTAAAATTCTAATGTAAAACAATATGATTTTTAGCTGTTAGCCTTGTTTGGGCCAGCTCTTTAATGACCTAATTTGTAATTTAAAGGTCATTGATTGATATATACTGAGGATGTTTTCCCTCATTTTGACATAAACACACAACTTCACTTTCTTGTGAGATCTGATTTTTTGCGTCCTTGTTGGGTATTTGTTCTTTTCTAAGTGAGGCGGACTTGTTATTGGAAGGATATTTTGGAAGTATCTTTGGGCATTTCTCTCCAAGGAAGGTTTACAACTAGGCTTCCAGTATGTGCCTTGGTTCATGATATGCAAGGATTTTCTTGCAAAACTTTAATTGAATGGTTGTAGGTCTAATTTCTTGCATTTGCTTATTAAACTGTTGATTTGAAACCCTAGGTAACAAGCACACAAGCAGGCTACTGTTATATGTCCCTCAGAGAGATTTTCATCCATTGAAGAAGAGGATCGAGCCTAGCCTTTGCTACACTCCATCTCATTTCTTCCTTTGCTTTCAGTACTGAAGCTTATAGGGTTGAAAGAGGGTGATCTTAGGCCCTAGGGTTATCTACACCTAGGGCCATATCATCTTCATAGGGCTCTGAGCCTTCTCTTTACAACACTTTCTCTCACCTCTTTAACTCAGGATGTACTTAATTTTATGCTAAGCAGCCAAGCTGCTGCTCTGCTCTAAAGAAGGAGGAAAGAGCACGAGGCCTTGCTTTACAACACCCCATGAGCCTTTCCCCCTAGGAATGATTCTAGGCCCCGCTTTGGCAAAAGAACTTTAGAACCCTTCCTCTAGTCTTTAAGTCTTCATCCTTTCAAGACCTTGTGCCTCATCTTGCTTTGACTCCCATATACCCTAAGGCACTGATATCTAATCTCCAATGTTGAAGTCTTAGTGTACAAAAACTACTTTCAAAACTATATAACTTTGAACCCTAACTAACAAACTAATCTTATTAAGGGTCGACACATGTACTTGGTTATCTCATCTTGACGAGCAAATAGCTTGAATATAAGCAATTGAATGATGATTTGAAGCATTTATTGAGCAACTGGTTGATTGGATATATTGTTAGCTCAGTCATCTTAGTAGATATTGATGAATTGATGCTCTTCCATAGATAATTGACAAACGCTGACTTTATTTGTAATTTATCATTTATATTGCTTATTAAATGGTAGCAGAGAAGTTATTGAAGTACTAACCTTCGAAAGGAAATGTGACATATATATTGTATCATTGCTTATTCTGTCTTGGTGTGTTTTCTAATTGGGCATATATACTCTATTACATTTGGCCATGAATGACTATCCGACCTAGGTGGTAACCTGTGAGAGGAGGAAACTTTAACCTTGCTTTATACCTTAGCCCTTCAAAACCCCAGGTTGTGACGCCTCCCCTGCCAACTCCTCCTAAAATAAAAGAACCTCCCTATCGAGGCAGATATTTGGTGGGAAGGTCTCCCTGCTACGCCACTTTGATCTCTCATTCTTTAGCCTTTGACCTAAAACTACAAATCGTGCAATAACAGGTCCTCCCTTCACAAAGGTGTGCCTTTCTTCTCCTCTCCAAACCCTCACTTCCTCTCCTCTTCTCTCTCAACTCTCTCCAAGGAAGAAATGAATCCTACTTTCCTTTCTCCCCTCCTTTAGCATCTCTTTGGCTAAACCTAAAAGACCATCGGCCTAGATTCAATCTGAATAAGCCCAATCAACAAGTAAAATTTAATCTAAAAAAATCCTACTCTAGAAAAACCTACCTTCAAGCTCTTTTTAGTTTGTTTTGATGTCTATTAATCCACCCACAAAGTGAATTCATTTGTCACTTTATGACTTAATTGAATATTTCACTTTTGACTTAAACTCCTAAGTCAAAGGTGAAATTAGAATCATAAAAGCAAAGTATTATGGTAATAATACTCTTTGTGTTTAGAGACTCTGCAAACACAGGATTCACTCTCTGGGTTGCACCCAAATCTCAACACTTCATGATATTGGAGTCTAAATGTTTTATGTTTTCATCATTTCCTAAGAATATTATCCGCTTTTATCTCTTGGTCCAAAAATCTCACCAGAAATTATTGATCAAGTAGATTTTGGAGGGATAAGTCTGTATAATCCCTGAAAGGCCCCCAAGAGTCTTTTCATAGGATGCTGAATCCATTTTATACTCAGAAATGCAATTTAAACAACAGAAAATCATGATTTCTCCCAGGATTTCCATTTGCATTCCATGAAAATGGGTTAAAACATAGAACGCTTTAGGACAACGCTTCATTATTGTATAAGAGTTAGAGGCTAACAATATGGCTAGATATGAATATCAGGAATCTAGAACAACTTTATTGAGGAAGCAGCTAAAGGGCAGACAATTCTTCCTTTCAAAATATAGTATTCTTTAACTTTTTGATGTCTGATGCGGGTTTTTGTCAACAGACACCTTATGCCTTTTTAGCTCATAAAGCTAATACTCCAATAGTTTTTACTTCATTTTAATTTATTTTTCAGTCAAGATTGCAAGTAAAATTTCTTGGCGATATTTATCACTCAGAATGAAACTGCTAATGTTTTTCTGTGCATATTGTTTGTTTCTGATATTTTGGTTTTCCCATAAATTATTTAATTGTTTGTGAAAAGTTGACTGTTACCACCCCCATCTATGCACCGATGAATTGTCGATATCAAGTTTTGATTATTTGTACACTTTAGATGATAGAATGTGAAGCTATTCCTAGAATTAATTCTTGCTACCATAAGCTGATGGTAAATGCCTTCATCGTTTTCAGTACTTGACAGCGTGAATACAAATCTAGTGCAGCATTTTGAGGAATGTTTCTCTTTCATTGATGAAGCTAAGAGAGAGGGAGGTGGTGTATTGGTCCATTGCTTTGCTGGGAGATCAAGGAGGTAGGCGTCTACTTACTGAGTTCTGTAAATTAATAAAGAAACTGACAGGGCTGGACAAATAATCTTCACTTTAAACTGTGCAGGGTTTGCCTTTTGATAAGTGATACTTGAATTTGTGTTTACCATATCATTAGAAATACAAACCCTCCTTATTGATGTATTTTTTAATTAAGGTCTTTGCATTCTGCTAAATGTACGATATTCTCCTCTGTTGGAATTATATGGACTTGAATCCTTGATTCTATTATGGAACTTGTAAATGAAAATGTTCATCTACAATTTTTGTTGTTTTTCGTTTCAGTTTAATGGCCATGAATGGAATTTCAGTAGTGGAAGGGGAGTTTATTATGAGCATTACATGCTTGACTGATATCACACAAGAAGTCCTAATTTAATTTTTTGCATTGCTCAGAAATACAGCAAAGACCCAAAACAGTTACCCTTCCTGAGGAACAATATGTAGTATCTATTATCTATCTCATCTCTATGAGTGGATACTTGTTTGAAATCTCCATCATTTTTATTTGAGAAATACTCCTTATAGAATCTCCTTGGCTAAGATGCTGTGCTATGAGGGTCATATCTATGCTGTCAAAGTCACCCAAGATTTGCACTTGGGTTCATCCACACCCACTTGGGGGGTTTTGAACCCAGGTCTATGCATTTAATTTTTAAACAAGGACAATCACCTTGCTGTTTGCTACTAGATCACACTCCCGTGGGAAAATCTGCATCATTGGAAACAACACATTGATGGAATGTTCAAAGAAACATTAGGTGATGGTCTTTAATTTTCAAATGGTTGCTACAAATTGTGAAGGGCCATTTTTTTCCCTGAAAAAATGCAACTTATATTAAAAGTACCAAGTACAAATCAGATCACTTCTATCTAAGGATAGCAAATATGTCCGTAAGAGTGATTGAGCTTTGGGATCACAGAATATAGCATCTTTCCTAATGAGAGTGCCCTTAGCTATATACTGGGTCTTAAGTTCAGCATACATCATCCCACGAAAGGAATCTATAGAAAAGTGTAAATTATTGAAATCAACATTACATTTCAACCTTCAAATGGAGTGTGTAAACAAACTAATCTAATGTAATGCCAAACTCCTCGGAAGTGAGGAGCAACCATATCAAAATCCTCTAGCAAGGCGTCTTTCCACAGAAAATGGCTATACATAGTACGATCAGGAAGTCCAATTCGGATCCAAATTGGCTCAAGCACATCTGCAGCTGCAAAAACTGTGTTAGAACAACGCTGGTATTTAGATTGAAGACAGAAATATTCTGTAAATAGATATTGATTGATAAAATGATAAACTGATGATGATACAATCAGCCTTGTGACGGTTTACTTATAGCATTGATTAGTCACGAGGTGAAGAGGTACGTGCCTCCTGGTCTTTTATTAATTTAATTAATTTATTATTATTATGTATTATAATTATGTTATATTTATTATGTTCATAACATTGCCGTCTCCTTAAAATTTGCTTTGTCCTCAAAGCTAGGGTAGTGATGGGTATTGTTGGCGAAAGTGCTCTGATTCCTATGATGAATCTTCTTCTGGAAGGTTTTTCCATTTGATGAGATATTCCTTAATAGGTCTGGAACATAACACCTTTTCCTTAGTTGCAAGAATACCTTCTGGTTCTAAAATAATTCTCCCTTCGTCATCGAATTCCGGGATTTATGTTTGAATTAGTTGGGCTTGTCCTAACACCTTTTTAAGACATGAGATGTGGAATACGTTATGGATGCGACTGTTGTTTGGCAAATCCAATCCATAAGCTACTTTGCCAATTTTTTTGTTAATTTGAAAGGGTTCATAGAATTTAGGAGCCAATTTGTTTTTCCTTTGTTGCTTAAGGGATAATTGTTTGTAGGGTTGGAGTCTTACAAACACCCAATCGCCTTCTTCGAACTCTCTTTCTGATCTATGTTGGTCTGCTAGTTGTTTCATTCGATTACGAGCTGTTGCTAGGTTTTCTTTTAATATTTTGATGATTTTCTGCTCTTCCTCTAGCTGATTCCTTACTGCTTGGACCTTAGTGTCAATCAGTGCAAACTCTTTCCATTTGGGTGGTTCATAACCATATAAGGCTTGGAAAGGGGTCATTTTAGCGGGAAGTGGGATGTGTAGAATTATACCACCATTTGGCTAGATGTAACCATTGAGACCACTTATTTTGCTTGTCTGTCACAAAGCAACAAAGGTAAGTTTCTAGGCATTTATTTACGATTTCTGTCTAACCATCTGTTTGTATGGTAGGCTGAGCTCATATTAAGGGATATTCCTGTTTGTTTGCAAAAATATCTCCAGAAATTTCCTTTAATTTTTGCGTCCCTATCGCTAACAATAACGTTCGGAAAACCATGCAATTTATAAATGTTTTTGGAAAAGAAATCTGCAATTTGTTTTGTTGAGTCGGTTTTATTTACTGCCATGAAATGTGCATATTTGGTTAATCTGTCAACCATGACAAAAATCTTATCCTTCCTGTCAGACATGGGTAACCCTTCAATGAAATCCATCGAGATCTCTTCCCATTTTTGGTCAAGAATGTGTAGAGGATGAAGTAACCTTGGAGTCGTAACAGTTTCATTTTTATTTCTTTGACATGTGTTACATTTGACAACAAATTTTTGAATATCCTTATTCATCCCCTTCCAATAGAATGATTGTCGTGCATTATAGTAGGTTTTGAAAAATCCTCCATGTCATGTGGCTGGGGAGCTATGTGACTCCTTTAAGACTTTCATTTTAAATTTTGAAGATGGAATTAGATAGATTCTGTCCTTATACCATAAGATGTCATTTTTCGATTCAAATTTGGGATTTTGGTCCAAATTGTTGATTATTGAATTAGATTCAGGATCTTTGGCATATTCAACTCAGATTTCATCTAACCAATCATGAATCACCACTGTTGTTGCATATGTTCTTATTTTGTCATCCTTTCGTGATAGTGCATCAACAACTACATTGTCCTTCCTCTTTTTGTGTGTTATTTCCATATCAAAGGTAGAAAATTTTTCCATCCATTTTTGTTGTTCGGTGGACAATGTTTTTTGTCGTAGTAGGTATTGAAGACTATTGTGATCCATACGTATCGAGAATTTGCTTCCTAAGAGATATTGTCGCCACTTAGCTAATGCATATATAATGGCGAGCATTTCCTTATTATAGGTAGACTTTAAGCCTTCCCTTTTGTTGAGCTTTCGACTTTCAAAGCTATTGGATGGCCATTTTGCATTAACACTGCTCCTAGTCCAAATCCTGAAGCATCACACTCTACTACAAAGGGTTTTGTAAAATCTAGTGTTGCTAACACAGGTGCAGATGACATAACCTTTTTCAATGTATAAAAACATTCTTCTGCCTTGTTATCCCATTGGAAGGAATTTTTCTTTAATAGGTTTGACAATGGTGTTGTCAAATGAGAGTAGTTCTTGATAAATCTTCGATAATAACCTGTTAATCCTAGGAATCCCCTTAGTTTGGATATGTTGTTTGTTTTTGGCCATTCCGTGATTGCTTTGATATTACTGGGGTCCACCTTGACTCCTTCCTTGGATATTATATGGCCAATGTATTCTACTTCCTCTTTACCAAATGTACATTTTGATATTTTTGCATAAAATTGATTTTTTTCTAGGAGAGAAAGCACCTGTTCTAAATGCTTCATATGCTCCTTCCAAGTCTTACTGTAAATAAGAATATCATCAAAAAAGACTAGTACAAACTTCTTTAAGTAGGGCATGTTGTCGTCTTTATACACATCTCGAGTAGCGTGGAAGAAACTTCAATCCATTGAGTGTGTCCTTTGGGGAAAGTCTCGAGTGAAGGTGTTGTCACATGATCCTCAACTCCTCTGTCTAGGCCAACTCCTAGCGAAGCCAAGGGGGGTAGTCCTTAATAAAAGAATCTAAGGTTTGGACAAACCTAAGTACAAAAAATGAAATCTAGGAGTTTATTGTAAACAAGAGCAAGATATAAATAACTCTACACCAACATCATATATGACACATCAAAGGAAATTGCTTTTGCTGAAAAGTAAAGCATACAAGATACCTGCATATAAATGATATATAACCTTGAAAGTAGATACAAGTGCTTCAAAGAAAATGATAAGCAAATATTAAAATGTAGACCAATGCCAATAATGTAAAGGTTGCAAGTTGTATGCAATGTTGCCAAAATAGAAATTGTATTGTAACTTGTAAGTGCTCTTGTAAATTTTATTATGAGTTTGTTAGGTGGAGTGACTGTTGTGAGTGCAAGCCACTATGTGATATGTGTGCAAAGTGATAACAAGAAAATAAATCTAATCTAGGTGTGGCCTCTTAGAGGCTATCCCTTAGATTGGATGCTGAACTGTGTGGAGGTCCAACAGGGAGGGTATCCATTTGACTTCACACAAGTTCAAGAGAATGTCAAAAGTCCAACACGGGGAGAACTAGGTTCTGAGAAGGCCTGTCTGATTTCACACAACTCTATGCAATTTCCAATTGACCAATAACAACCAAAAGATTGTCCTATTAAACTACTCCGCATTGACCAACCCCCGTTCTATATGAAACTTACTTTTAGAGATTGAGACTAAGCTCGCAGTGGAAGGGTCAAGAACAATACTAGGGGGAGTTGAGGGGATGGTTTATTTGCCAACTTGAAATACTGAAAATAAATTGCAGAAATTGAAACTAATCTAGAAATTAAAATTTACTCTACAAAATGAAATCTAACTATGCTAATCTAAGAAATTGAAATCTATTCTAAATGTTTTGTGGTGCTTGTGATTGATTTTATGGTTAATTTTCGTTTCTTTAAGGTGAGAATTGAAGGCATAAGTAAAATAGACCAAAATGAGCAATCACACAACAAGACACCGATCCTCCAGGAGGGATTGAAGAGTGGGCACTGTGTTGCCCACTAATTTTATTAACGAGGTTACAATCTTTTTGGTAAATGCTTGTAGTCCCTTATAGGAACAAGACCACTAATCTTACAAGTTTTCAGAGGTGTTTATGAAGGAAGATAGGTGCCTCCAGGGTCCCGGATGGTCCAAATCCGCCAAATTTTGGCAAAGTCTCCCCTTATCTATTCACCAACCTGCACAAAACAACAAGCAAACAAGGATAAACTATGCTAAAAAACACTTTAGAAGTGTCTTTGGACAATATTAGAAAAACCCCAAAATTTCTAAGTTAAAACTATGTACAATAAGCAAAAAGGAACTAAAAAAAACAAGCTAGAAAGCTTGCCTCATTAGGGTCTTTGATTGCTGTTTTAGAACAACAAATTAAAGGCACTTGAATTTTCCAAATGTAAAGATAAAACCCTTGAAAAAAGTTCCTATTACTAGCCTTTAAATGATGTTATGAAAATGACTTGTAAAAGACAACTTTATATGCTAGATCTAGCTCTAAAGATAGAAAATTTTACTTATCAAAGAAAAGATCTAACATGCATGTGCATCCAAATTAAATCTATTTGTATTTTAGCTTTAAAATGGTAGATCTAAACTTGCATGCTCCAAAAAGGTAACTAAGAGAAAATATTTTAAATTTTGTGAGCAAGAGGGAAAGAAGAACTTGAAACCCTTGGAATCTTGGGCAAATGGAGTTGTCTTGATGGAGCAAAGAGGGACTATGTCTTTCTTTGTAGATCTTGAAGAATGAAGGAAGTGCAACCAAAACCCAACCTCCTCTCCAAGTGTGAGAACTTGCAACTTAGAAATTTCTTGCGATACAAACTGTTAAAAGCATGGTGTTTCTTACAAAAGATACTTTAAAGAAAGCATGACATTAACCGAAATGAATATGCATGATGCAATGTAAAGCAGTCTAATGTAATTAAACAACAGGATTATAAAGCAACCAAACTCTTCTAATCTTACCCTACTTGAAGATAATTCCTCTTGAAGACCACAATTTAACAATTAGAAGAAAAAATACAAAGAAAATTATACCTCACAATTTGGCACATTTGACATATGAATTCCACACATGAAACTTGATACACCAATGTAGCCTCCAAAGCCTTTTATTCCAATTCAAGAAATATAGTACAAAAGCAATGATATAGCAAGAAATTCTTCCCTAGCTCTAACTAGCCTAGCAAATGGGAGAAAGCTCCAATATAAAGGAAGAGGCACGCATTTCCCAAGGACAGAGGGTGCACCACTTGGAGAGCATGAGCTTGCCAAGTGTGAGAGGTGGGGTTGCCACCTCTCTCCCAACTCCCAGAGGTTTCCACTTGTGAGCCAAGAAGAGGGAAGAGGGGCGCCACCTCTCAAGAGGCGGGCAACCCCCTTTTAGAATGCGCCACCTCTCCTTGGTAGAAGCTCCAAACTCAAGCTAACTCATCAACAAATTACCTACGACTCTCTCTTAGATGCCAACAAGGCTTAGTTAACTCAAATAGAGGGTGAGTTGACTCAAAACATGTCCCCGACATGTTTCCCAAAAAATAGCTTTGCTGATTTTGTCTTTTATTTGCCTTTTATTTGACTTTTGTGAGTAAAATAAATTTAAAAAATTACTAATTTCACTCACAAAGTGGGTACTTAGGTAAACTGGGTATTTTGAGTGTGAAAATGAATACCCCCAAGGCATATAATGCCTCCTATTACCACTTATTTAACTTAGGAAATATTTACAATTAAAATATTCCGTTTTTGCGGGAAATTTTATTTTTGCAGAGAACATTAAAAAACCTAGTGGAGCTTAGCGCATTTCCATGAGACTCTAGGAGGATGATTAGCATGGTAATACACATTATACACTAGACTTATATAACCAAGCTAAGGCCTAACCATCAGTACACACTCCAACTTTGGAGGAATTGAGTGAAAAAACTCAAAAATTATAACTCGCTTAAAAAATTCAAGCAAGAAAAAATTAACAAGTAAAAAAACACTCTAGATTAATGCACTCATGATTAAGTCTTAGGAGGCTAAGCCTTTTACAAGTTCATCATGCTAAATTCATCTTATTACAATGCCCTATAGGGGGTATGGAAATGTGGTATAGAGAAGAAGAAAACATTGGCCATAGTGGCTGGCTGGACTTTTGAACTTTGATTTTGAACACATCCATGTTCAATCTTTGGAGGCTCAATTGGAAGTCCATCCTAGTGCAACTTGGTGGGTAACAGGGCCTAAAGAGTTGATTCATAGTTGCTTGGAAAGTAGTAGGGGGATTGGTTAGCCCGAATGACATCACCTTGAACTCATAGTGACCTTTGTGCGTTTGAAAAGCAGTTTTTGCCACATTCTCTAATCTTACTCAGATCTGGTAGTACCCTGACCTTAGATCTAATTTTGAAAAGTATTTTGCTCCATGAAGTTCGTCCAACAGTTTATCTGTGAATGGTATAGGAAATTTGTTTTTTATAGTTATTTTATTTAATCCTCGATAGTCTATGTAGAGTTTGAAAGATCCATCCTTTTTCCGAACCAAGATTACTGGGGTTTCATATGGGCTCCTACTTGTTGTAATAACCCCACATTTTAATAGGTCTTGAATTATCCTTTCTATCTCTTTTTTATGGTGGTGAGGATATCGATAGGGTTTGATAATAATTGGTGTTGAATCTGGTTTAATCTCGATTATATGCTCTATCTTTCTTTCTGGAGGCAACTTCGTAGATAAGTCTTGGAATACCTTGTCATATTTTTGGATTAACACTTCAATCTCTGGGTGTTGAGAATGGACCACTTCTAATGCTAATATCTCCATCTGATGACACTGTGACACGTAAGCTGGTGCTCCCTTTTGAATTAGTCTCTCCATTTGTTGTGAGGATATAATTTGGGTGGGGGGTGGCTGGAATCCGTATAATTTATATCTTCTTCCTTCCCATTTTAATTTTATAAATTGTTTCTGGTGATTTACAGAATAGGTTCCAAATGTTTGTAACCATTGAATTCCAAAGACAACGTCTACTCCACCCAAGGGCACTGTATAGAGCCCCAATTCCAATTCGTAATCTTCTATTTGTAGCTTCTCCTTGTGACACTTTCCAACTCCATCAATTTTTTTTCCATCTGCCACCATCACTCTTATTTCTGCGGCTGGATACACAAATAGATTTAATCTTTTNATTGGTTAGCCCGAATGACATCACCTTGAACTCATAGTGACCTTTGTGCGTTTGAAAAGCAGTTTTTGCCACATTCTCTAATCTTACTCAGATCTGGTAGTACCCTGACCTTAGATCTAATTTTGAAAAGTATTTTGCTCCATGAAGTTCGTCCAACAGTTTATCTGTGAATGGTATAGGAAATTTGTTTTTTATAGTTATTTTATTTAATCCTCGATAGTCTATGTAGAGTTTGAAAGATCCATCCTTTTTCCGAACCAAGATTACTGGGGTTTCATATGGGCTCCTACTTGTTGTAATAACCCCACATTTTAATAGGTCTTGAATTATCCTTTCTATCTCTTTTTTATGGTGGTGAGGATATCGATAGGGTTTGATAATAATTGGTGTTGAATCTGGTTTAATCTCGATTATATGCTCTATCTTTCTTTCTGGAGGCAACTTCGTAGATAAGTCTTGGAATACCTTGTCATATTTTTGGATTAACACTTCAATCTCTGGGTGTTGAGAATGGACCACTTCTAATGCTAATATCTCCATCTGATGACACTGTGACACGTAAGCTGGTGCTCCCTTTTGAATTAGTCTCTCCATTTGTTGTGAGGATATAATTTGGGTGGGGGGTGGCTGGAATCCGTATAATTTATATCTTCTTCCTTCCCATTTTAATTTTATAAATTGTTTCTGGTGATTTACAGAATAGGTTCCAAATGTTTGTAACCATTGAATTCCAAAGACAACGTCTACTCCACCCAAGGGCACTGTATAGAGCCCCAATTCCAATTCGTAATCTTCTATTTGTAGCTTCTCCTTGTGACACTTTCCAACTCCATCAATTTTTTTTCCATCTGCCACCATCACTCTTATTTCTGCGGCTGGATACACAAATAGATTTAATCTTTTTGTAACATTTGTATCTATGAAATTATTGGTGCTCCCTATGTCTACAAGAATGGTGACATTCACTTTTTTTCACGTGCCCCCTTAGTTTTAATGTTTGTAGTTGCGCTATTCCTGTTATTGCAGCAAGGGATATCTTGGGCATGGCCTCTTCAGGATCTGTATTGGGGACATCATATTCATCTTTATTTTCTTCATTTGAGTCGGTGCCATTTGTGTTTGATTCTTTCGCTGCTTCAAAAGTATACAGTTTTTTATTGTTGCATCTGTGCCCAGACGACCATTTGTCTCCACAATATCTGCATTCGTTTTCCCATTTCTTATCTGGGTCTTGTTGCCCGCTTTCACCTTCCTTTAAATGAGATGGTACATACTTGTTAGACTTGTCTGCAGAGTATTTCTTTGATCTTTCATTTCAATATTTATTTGACTTCTCTGGACTTGTGAATGATGACTTATTGAACTTGTTTTTTCGTTCAATTAGCTTTGTTGCGTGTCTACCATCTTCAATAGTTTTAGGGTTCCATAGTTTAATTTCACTACGGATGTAATCCTTCAACCCACATATATACATTTTTGGCAATTGCTCATCTGTGAATCCGCATTGCCCCTTTGCCAGAACTTCCCATTCATGCGTATAGTTGTTTATGTTTCCTTTCTGTTTAAAATGTACGAACTTGTGATATAAGTCATTGTCCTCTTCGTCATGGAACCTTTTTAGTAGGGAAGTTGTGATGTTTTTCCAATGGAAAGAACGAGCGTCACATTTTCTGGATTGCCATAGACACCAGTCATAAGCTTCCCCTTCTAACTATTGGAGGATGTCATTACTTTTTCTTGGTTACTTAGTAGGGGGTTTGATTCAAAAATACTGTCCATTTTGTTGATCCAGACAATAGCTCCTCTATGGTCCCAACAAGTGTTTGCCTCACCAATAGATCATTTCTTGCCTTTTGCAACCCTCTAATATTCAGTTTTAGTGTCTCTGGTGTTGTCTCATCATTTGTAGCATACAGTTTGCTTACTAATTGCAGTAGGCGCAACCTTACTAATGTTTCTATTGAGTTCCACTTGATCTCATGGGGTGTCTCTTGGGTCAAAGAATCTACAGTAGGCTGGGAGGAATAACATTGAAACGCAGAGCCAGGCAATGGTGACAAATCAACATCAGAGTGATTTTGTTGCCAAAACAAAACCTTGTTGGTAACTTCAACACATGGATACTCATCACTAAAAGGAGCCATATGTATCCTTCCAATAATAGGAAACATTTTTTAGTAGGTGTTGACCACCTATTCAACTAGGGGGTCAACTCCATGTACCATGAAGATATGCATCATCAGATGCTAACAAGTCAGAGACTATTTGGTTCTACAGGGCAATTTTTGCCTCCAGCACACATTTTTGTAAATGAAATTTCCGCTCCCTTGCGTGGGATAATAATGTAATAGGTCTGCATGGATCATAGTTACATCAGTTACCTTAGGATTTCTTCATTAGGAGATTTCCTTTCACTGAGTGTTTTTTATCCTCAGGTTATTAATTTGGCCTAACCAGCCTTATTAATTTCCCTTGAGTTTTTCACTCCCACTATTAGTAAATTCTCCAAAGTGGTGAAATGTGTCCTAATGGATTCATCCTCTGGTGGCTAGTTTTTAGGAATGATGTAGATGACCATGTAAGACAACTCAAAAAGTTTCGCGGAATTCCGTCGAGTCTAGATAGGTTTTTTTTAATTAATTAAAATTTCCTAAGGTTGGAATTTTAATTAATTAATTAATTTGTGATAAATATTGTAAAAACTAGGTCCTTGGGCTTTTGATAAGGGTATTTTTGTTCAAAAGAAATGGAATGACACCCCCTACACCCTTGGACCAAGTTTCAGCTCAGTCGGACAACTTTTGCTAGGTGTTTGTCCACATAGGAGTCTTAGTCGGATAAAAACAATTTTAATTGCTAACCCATGACATGGGAAAGATGTCAATTTTGTAATTAATGAGTAAATGGAGTAAATTTAAGGTGAGTAATGATGAGAGAGACATATCCTAACCTACCCAACTCCTTTCCCAACCTTTAATTCATCCCTTGGACCCACCTCTCACTTGAAGCTTGTGCCCCCCTTGGGATTTGCGCCCCTCTTCCTTGTGAAAGTTGGTAACTTGTTTTAAAACAAGTAGTGGGCCCCTCCCTCATGAGGTGCGCCCCTCCTAGACCTCACACCTCACCTTTAGAGTGTGTCCTGTTATCCCCCACTTTCAGGGATAACTAGGAGATCATGTCTCGAGGCCCATAGGTCCTAGACATGGAGTACCGAGAGCAGGATTGACTTGAGCATGGCCCTGGAGGGCCCACCTTTTCTTTCTTCCAACATCTTTGTCTTGTCAGCAGCAACAACATCCATCACCGTTTGGCTTGGTCTTGTATCAGAAAGGGTTCTTGCTCCATGAGGTAATTAGTCCAGGTATCATGGTATGTGTCACTTTGATCACCAAAACCTTTGAACATATGCATTTGATTCCTTTTACTTCTAACAACTGCTTGGATCTTACACTTGCTCACTTGAC
>SNQJ01S0147312.1:0-23770 GCA_010110895.2 Picea sitchensis
CCCCATTATTTACAAGGGGAAATTCACAATATCTACCTATCGATTCATATATATTGGAAAGTTTTTTTTGTTGGAAATAGTAATTACAAGTCAGTGAGCTTTATGTCTCCGTCATCTCAATCAGTCAGTTAGTCAGTTTGTCAATTTGAAAGTTTCTAGTTCATGAGCTCTATGTTTACGCAAAATCAGTTTTGTTAGTCGGCAAGCAAGGGATTTATTTACGAAGTCGATCTTTTAAACTTTCTCGAGCTCTGTTAAGTAGATAGAGTTAGTAGAAATTTATTCTTTCCTTAAATGTTAAGTCGGTTACCTTTTGCAAGAAGTTTTAGTCTTAGTCTTATATACTTCCAAGTTTGTAAGTAGTATGTAGAATGTACAATGTATGTAGAAGGAAGCCCCAAAGGGAGATACCCTTTTCCATTGATGTCAAAGGGGGAGAGATAAAAACATTTATAAGGAGTATAAGCCTGAATGTTATCATGACTAAGTGTTTCCATCAATTCCAAAGGGGGATATTGTTAGGAAATTGGCTTAGGTTGATGGAAAGTTGGTTTGGATTGTTGGTTGTCATTGATGTCAACCCTTGGAGAGTGATGATCGGTGGTTTTCATTGATTTCAACCCTTGGAGAGTGATATTGTAGATTGATATCAACCCTTAGAGCTTTATATCAACCCTTGAAAGAAGTATGATAGTGAATTTCGGTAGCACAAAGACATAGGTAAGGGACCTGAGTCTGTTTCAGGTATAAGGGCATGGATATCAGTAAATTTATAGATAATACTATTCTAGATGGATAGTGCATGTCATGTCATTTCTGGTGATATGTGGAACGCCACATAACTCCTCACGTTTAGAGAGTTATGACCATGTGAAGTTGGAGAACCCTCATGAGTTATATAGAATACCCTAGAAGGTCAAAAAAGTCAAATTATTCTAGAATCTCCTAGAAGAAGTTGACCAGTCAAAGTGTTTAGTCATGGGTTAAGTGGTTTCAACAAGAAAACAATTAAAAATAAATTAGTTGCAACTAGAATTCGAGATTTTACTATTTGTGAAGAAAGTGGTTAAGTGTACAAAGTGGCTAAGTGGACATGGTGGTTAAGTAGACAAAGTGGCTAGGACAAAGTGGTTAAGTGGAAAAAGTTGGTTAAGTGGAAAAAGTGGTTAAGTGGACAAAGTGGTTAAGTGGATACTTCTAGAAGAAGCTACTTGGAGAGTATAAATAAGAGAGCAAGGGTGTCCCATTACTATCCATTAAGCATATTGAATATGTACAAGTGATTGAGGTAACCAAGGGAGATATAAGGATAATTTCACAGGGAAGGTGAAGTAAAGAAGGTCGAAATTCAAGGGAGGATAAAGTCTTTTGATGATACTTTCTAAGGTATGCTATTTGCAAGTTATCTCACCATTTTCACAATAACTTTTTTTCTAGAATGATTCAAATAGAGAAATATGGAGGTCGTTGAGAAAACATATACAAGTAACTGTGATACAAATTTTATCTTATGGGTCATTTTATTTTGGGTGGTATATTCTGTGGAAAATAGGGTTTGTGGCGAGTCCCAAAATTGAGGTAACCAAGGAGATAGTATGATAATTTAAAGGGAAGGTGAAGTGAAAAGAAGGTCGAAATTAAGGAGGATAAAGTCTTTGATGATACTTAAGGTATGCTATTTTGGTTATCTCACCATTTTCACAAGAACTTTTATAGAATGATTCAAAGAGAAATATGGAGGTCGTTGAGGAAACATATACAAGTAACTGTGATAAATATTAGATTCAGAGTGGGTCATTTTATTTTGGGAGGTATAATTGGTGTGGAAAATAGGGTTTGTATGAGTCCCAAACTAGTTCAAAACAAGTGTTTAGGGTAAAACAATCATAAATTATCCATAATGAAATTCAAATTCAGGAAGAACAAATGTATTGGTTAGGAGTATAGTTTGTAGTATATTTTTTACCATTTTAATATCTATAGAGTAAATATTCCATGTGGGAAATTCTCTACAAGTTCACTCTCAAGAATAAGCCAAAATCAAGGTATGCCATTTTGCTATAACTCTTTTTCTCATAGGTTTCAAGCAGTGAAACCTGAAGGAATTGTGGATAATACATTTAAGAACATTTTGTATCATTTTCAGGCCTTTTATTCATTACATGTACATAGTTACGCCGATAGAATTTCATTGGAATTGATGGTTTAATGACTCTTTTAATCACAAATTCCAATCTTATGGTCTACAAAGAAAGATGTTGGTATATTCTTCATCTTACACTTAAATCAAAGTATGAGATTTAATTTTCTTAACTTCCTTTCATTTATGAATGCAATGGTTTCCCTTGTTTACTTTTTCACATTTACTTAATATGATTAAAATTTACTGCACTACCCATTGATTGCCACATTTAATAATTAATATGTATACAAAATTTTATTTCCACGTTCCAGTAATTAGTCGAGATTAATTCTATCGATAGAGTGACCAAGATTTTATGAATGTGAAGGTTCGCCACCTTTGGCAATCCTTTCAGTTAACGCAACCACCATTCCTTTCGGTTAACCCAGTCGTGCATATTGGTTGCCATGTTGAATCTTCATCAAAATGAATTGGGCATCCTGATCAATGAGATCTTACTCGAGCATCCTACGTGATCAATGAGCTCTGACTTGGGCATCCTGAGGACCTCCGACATCCAACCGAGGAATCACATGTACGTTTTGCAGTTCAAATTTATGAACCTGCCCACAACTGATCTTGAGGAGTGCATGGTGTTTTTCCTTGACCTCTTTAGATGCCCTTTCAGAAAATAAACTCTATCATTCATGGGCTCTATCGTTCATGGGATGCAACCTCAGAAATGCAGATGCTAACATAAATGAAAAGGAAATAATTTTTTATGACTCTACGTTATAGGATAAATCCTAAATAGGTGGACAATTAACCCATCTCCCTGAGATCCACCTGATATAGAACAAAAACAATTTAACATGAAACTTTACTTAAGTTTTAGCCATTGAATTTACTAACTAAAGAGGATGGTGACATACCATTTAAATGTCGCTTCTCTCACCATCGCTATCCGGTGCCCGTCTACCATACAATGATGATCTTGCAAAGAATGCAACCAACCAAAGTGATAGTAATAGCATGAACTCAATATAAACCATGTATGTGATCATGAATCATATACAACAAAAACACAACAAGCTTTATAGGAAAGAATCATATTACCGTATTTCATACAAATGTGAAAGAGAGACATAACCATAGCTTGATGTCGGTGTCCTTTCCTAACCGCCTTTCTGCTCCTCACACTTCCACTCCAAGAATTCTAAAGCATAGATCTGATAATATTCACAATCTATCTTCATGCGAAAATCAAAGACACTCCAACCAAGCTAATAAACTCAAGAACCAACAAAACTAACCCAAACTAACTTTCTCCATGAGAGCCCTCTCCTTTTATAATTCAAGAGGATAAGGTGAGGAGGTTAGGATGATCCACTAAATCATGAAATAGAGTAAGATCCAAACCATTCTGATGCCAATTTCTCACCATGGAATTTTCTCCTTCTATAAGATTCAATAAAACACTCGTTCTTCCCACATGTAAGCATTTCACACTTCTATAGAGCGCATCAATAACCTCGTGACCACCTATGAAGCATATGATGCAGCTCTATGAGAATGCATGATTCTCATACCCTAGCTATAATGTAACCTGCAAACTTCTTTTTTATATGGCTTTTACAAAGGAAAATGCAACTTATTTTCTCATAAAAAAGTTCTTCTCCCTTTTCTTCGTAGTCTCAGCAAATTAACCCCTCTTCAAGATTATATATAGGTTATGATCATTAATGATCATAGGTATGACGAAATAATGTGTAACAGAGAGCCCCCAAAGTATGAAGTTAGGAACAAGAGTGATAGCTTAAATAATTTGTCGTATGGGAATGGAGACAAGGAACAAGCCGTCAAAAACCCACAAACAAACAAGGAAATACAGCATAATAATACATCATCACTGAGGTAAGAATTTCCATACTCAGAATACAAACGAATTAGAGTTTAAATATCTACATGTAAACATCCATACTATGGGGCGATTTTCAATGGCATGGGCTACCAATCATACTCTATGGATCCATGCCATTATGAATCAAATCAAAACATAGCCACCAAAAATACAATCTAGATCTATTATTAAAGCCAAATTTGAACATAGCCACTAGAGAGGTGTTGTGTCGTGATCTATAATAGTACAATATCAATATACTCCAATGCAACCTGTATCTGTTAGAAAATATCCAGGGTATTTATCTCCGCCACTCTATAGTATGAATCTAACCATGTGTGAATACATGTGTTGGAGTCGAACATGGTAGAAACCACGGATTTACCGGATCATTAGTGTATATCAGCACAAGCGAGGGAAATCACCATTGGCTGCTAATGAATCCCAAGGTACACTAGTAAAAACCAACGAATGTGAATAAATAAGACGAGGTCTAACATTCATGGAATCATCCCGATCAGTCAATACACGAAACCCAAAGCGAAAGGAAACCTCGCCATTGAGGCATGGTTCCAAGGTACCAATTAGTTTCTAAGTCTAATTCTAGGATAAGGAGTTGAACCTACAGAAAGACTCGGCTACAAAGAGGGCCTTGATGTATCACACATCAATGACATGAAACATGCAACAAGATTTGAAGTAGATCAGAGTAACAAGTGATACAAGACTGACTCAGTAATAGATGATCGACACAATAGAAGGCTTAAAGACTATAGAAATGGCTCTACATAATAGAAGGATTTATGGGTTTAACTTATTTTAAATGATATTGATGACACGGTAACCTGCCTTGGAAAGAACAGTTTAAACAACATAGATCATAATCACTTGTAATATTTATAAGGAGTATGATCAAGATTCCAGCTTATTTTCCAACCTATATGCAAGGTGAGTGAAAGGGTGTCATGTCTAAAAGTGACTCTTCCATGGAATATAGGCTTAGATACATTTCTTTCTGGAATTTTTTCCACCATTTATGGCACTCTTTATTTTTATGCAAGCTGAGGAGGATATATTTGTCAATTTAAGCTCATCCTTCGGATTAGTCCTCGAAAGTATTTTTAACGAACCCTTAAGAAGGAGTGGTTTGGTCCTATATGGTCCTTCTGTTTGTTTAACGAATCTAAAGAAAGAAAAACTCGTGGGTTTTTCATGTTTACAGAGCCTAAAAAACACTTTAAAGAGAACTCTTTCAGTTCCTTTTTCGTAGAACCGGGATGAGACCGAAAAAGAGATAACTTATCGCCACCAAACGTTTTCTTCAAATACTTTAACGGCATGAAGAGAACAAGGTCGCCGACAATATTTTCATGTTTAGAGAGTCCTAAAAGAGCTTAAAGGAATGCAAGGTTCCTTTTTCAGATAACCTTTATGAGTCCAAAAGTGATAAAATTATACTGCTGCATTTCTGCGATATTTACTTTATATCGAAAGAACAAAGACTAAGTCGATAACTGGTTCTCATGTATTTGCAAGTACATGATAACGAACAAAGACTAAGATCGAGATTGTTTTCATTTCTACGTTAGGTTATAAAACAAACAAAACTATGCTTGACCTACTTCATTTTTACTTCAAGATTGAAACCGTAGGAAACTATGCTTAAGGGTGTCGGTTTATCACAGCTTGAACCATAGAAAACTATGTTTTGGACTTCCCAACGCATAACACAGGATGGTTGGTACTTAGCCCCCATCTTAAGAAGCTAACATTTTAACTTCAAGATGAAGTCCAGAGGATGAGGCAAATGTCACTGCTTCGCTTCATCCAACTACAAAGGAGAATGAAAATGAAGCATCAAATACCAGGTGAAGGACTTGACTCAAATAGAGAGGGGAAAAACTATTTCATTTTTTAACGAAGCTTGGGGATGTAAATTAAGAGCTATGCTCAGAATCTCCTCGCTTCATTTTTTAACCAGGTATTACTGCAGACTTAAAAAACTATCCCCCGTAAGTGGTTTTCATTTTTTTAACGAGCTTGAAATAAAAACCATGCTCAAAGACCTGCTTCATTTTAGCTTAGGTTTCCTCAGAGACGCAAAAGATATCCTTGAAAGTCTCTCTTCTGGATCATGGATTCCAAGAGGACAATGCTCCGTAATGACACTATGTAAAGGACAAAACTCGACCATGGATTCCAAGAGGTCTTCTCTAAATGGAAGGAAGGAAATACACTTCAATATCACCATGTCTAGGTCACGACAGAGTAAAAGAGATCATTCTCTAAATTCCCATCGAAGAGATCGTTCGGTCAATTCATTAGATCTAAGTCATCGGTTGTGCTCATGGGCTTATATAACACCACATAATTGACCTATGACAGGGGTGATACCCACTGCATATAAGAACCATTTAGGAGGCAATCCAGCTAGGGTCAATGAATGAAAGTTGATCATCAACACAATTCTTCCATCGTGAGGGAAATATATCAGCCATAAAAGAGGGATAGAAGCTTATAATAGACATAATCCCGCCCCAAGAAGTAAATATAAATCCAAGGATCTTTGACTACCATGACATCAACGAAGACAATTTTCCTTCCCAAAGCCACAGGAAACTGAGGAAGGGTTACTAAAGGTTGACTAGTTCTTTGTTAAAAGCCAATAGATTTTGTGTAACCGGTGCAAGTGGAGGAAAACCCAAAGCTTTCCAAGAAAAGAGGACAAAATACCAATTACGGTTCCTTCATCTATCAACTGAGAACGCCTCACCAAAAAAAAAAACCTGTAATCGCATCATGGAAAGGAATGTGAGAGGGAAGACGAGGCTCACCAGTACATCCCAATAAAATGGATGTCATAACTTGAGGGGGACCGCGAAGGAGGAATAACCCCATCATGGCAGATCAGATCAACAAGAAAATATGGGCAAGATCGGTTTACTCTCTAGCTGGAGAGAAGGGATTGACCGATGACTAGATCAGATCAACTTCACAGCTGGGTTTCATTCGCCAAGGGGAGAATGGGCTCCATATGGAAATAGACTACCTACTTTGGGTGACACTCTTCACCAGAGTGGGATCGAATGAGGATGGGATCATATTGACCGCTTTAGTTTCACTCTGTGAGGGGAGAGCGAGATTGAGGAGGATGGTATCGATCAACCACTTTGTCAACCGGTTCAACTAAGGACGGGACCGTGATTGACGACATGATCAACCGTGATTGAGCGGTGAAGGGACGAAAGTGACATTCCATCAACTATAGGGGGGTCAAGAGTAATTGCGGATAAGAATATGGAAGTTGATGTTGTGAAATAGTCATGTATTCCATTAATTTTGAGGCTTCTTCCATACTAGGGAAAAGGTGAGTGAGATGACTCCTGTAATAACATGCACAGAACTTGAGTCTACTTCTTCTTCTTCTCAACGCGTATCTTTACTAACGACGGGAATCATCGCCGATGTTGTTGGTAGCGATGTGTAGACCATGTTTGCGCATCTGGATAGACCAGGGGAATATTTAAGAAGATGGCTACCGTTACAAATTCTTCAAGGTTACTTGGGATTACTAGTTGTTTGGGTGATCTTGATGATCTCAACACTCCTACGATTGAAGAGTAATCGGTTGTCAACATGTTTGACGCTGGTTGGAGGTTTTGATCCTTGTTTATATTTCTTATTCTTGATCTTTATTTTCTTCTTCTTCATTCACCTGGTTACTAGCTTTAGAACTTTCAATCGACGAAGAATATGAAATGGAAGACAACATTGCGTTTCTAATAGAAGGTGAAGAAGACCCACTGCGGAAGAAGGTGAATGGATCAACATGAGTTTGATGCTCTTGGGGAAGTGCTTACTTAATCGGCTAATTTATCGTGATTCGATTACCGAGTGGAAACAACCATACCTATTAATCCAATTGTGAGACCCGAAGGCTCAAAGCAATGATGTGAGGAGGACCAATGTTCGCGTAAGAAGGAAAACAAACCCTAGAGCAGAGGTTCCTTCCTTGGTCATCTCGAGAACCGGACGCCAATAAAAACAAAAATCCAATCTAGAGAACTAGGGAGAATAACAAGACACACTCAAAATCTAGTAAGAAAGCAAGAAAAAACCTTCTTCACAATGAACTTACTAGTTGGTGAAGAAATCCAATGTCGTAAGCAATAATGCAATAAGGGATGAGATAGAGCCGTGAAAAGTTGATGCTGATCACATGCTGACGAACTTACACCGTTCAAGCTCCACACATAATCATGGGTATATTCTCCAAGGATCCCGAGTGAGCTTGGCCAATGTCACCCGTACCATGAAGACTTGCCCTCCATAGTCACCTTGTGTAAAAAAACCCTAAAAATTATGGCTACTGAGGACACCAAATCACACTCAGCCCCTGGGAAGGTACAGTCAACAATCCAGTACGAACGTAAGGGCAGGGTATCTAGCCTCAAATCAACTTGAAAGGCTTCCCACTAGCTGTGGGTATACTTAAGCAACCCTCATATTACACGAATCTATACAACTAAGACCTAAAAGCAGGCGAGTAACTCACTTCAATGTGACCTCATGATTGACCCTTGTGTTGTAGTTGGCCTAAGACAAAATGTAGTAAGTGGATTTAAGTCCCTATCAAGATACTATGTTTGTTTGTATAGCTTCGAAAAGTGATGGTGAGCATCGTCGACGGGCCATGAGCGTGGGGCAACGCCATCGTATTTTGGCATGTGATAAATTGTTTGAAATCTTTTGAAGTTGGATGCGTGAACTTAAATGTAATAGTTAAGGAGACACGTACTTATAGATTGTAATCAAACATTGAGCGTCCCGCTCTCATCTGTAACGGGTGAAGGCATTTATGTTAATAAATGCAAGTAGGTGGACTTGAATTCTAGATTAGATAGCTTTAGGATTGAGGAAATAGGGATATAGCATTGTTCTCCGTTGTATTATTGTAACAATTAGCAACATTATTATGATGCTATGAGAGAGAAGGTACATAGAGAGAAGAAAACCGGTAGAAGAACCTATGTACGGTTTTGTTAATATATGAAATTTGATTCAAAATCATGGTGTTCAAATTTTATGCATACATGATTGAGTGTTATGCTCATGTACTAATTTATCCGCTACATTTTCTTTGATGAATGTTGATTTGCATTTGATGTCCTAAATCTAAAGAGAGGAGAGAAGAATGAGTTTCACACTTGCTCTCCTCGGCCCTGTTAAAGAGTTTTCCCCGCTATTAGAGCGTATTCCGCTAAGGCGCATTGACAAGAGTCCAGTTTCATCTCTCTCGTAGATTAGAAGAGATAACGCTGTTCTCATTCCTCATAGAAGTAAGCCGTCAGAGCTGGTGAGGGTGTGCACAGGCTTGAAGTTGATTCCTCGTGGTTTCAACCTAAGGAAAGAGTGAAGGACTCCGTCGGAAGTGAGTGCGCTGAGTCTAAAATTTCAAATACTTAAAACATTCAAGAATTGCCACAAGGAGGCAGAGTCTTCTTGAAGACTGATTCGTGGAGTATTCAAAGGAATTCCAGCCCAAAATGTTGGAAGCAAGGTACAACAACATTAAGTAAGGCCGCGGACCACTCCCTGAAGGCACACCATTTGTACAAAACATCTCGAAGGCATTTGACGCTAGAATCCTCGCGAATTCTGGCCGGCTCCCTGAAAAACCACGATCCGGACATAAGAGCCAGGGATATGACAAGCATTCGTCTAGTGCAAGATCAGGAAAATTGGACCACAGGATCCTAACCAATTAGGTCAGCAGATCACCAATATTTCGCGATCTCGGTCTTGGGTGGTGAAGGGTCAAACCTTTGTAGCCGAGAGATCAATGAATGAGAGGCTTAAGTCTCGATACAGGAATCCGAGCCGCTCATGAAGAAGGACAAAAGCCAGATCAATCGATTCGACTTGACATCGGAGGTCAAAGGGAGGTCATTCAACTGGCGAGGTGAAGTCGCGGAAGGACCGTACCGATTCCGGGAGTGGGATTGCGGTGTGCTCGCCAACACGGAAGTCAAAATTTGTTGACCACTTTGGGCTTCGTGGAGGTTGATGTCGGAGTTCAACATCGTGACTCGCGGAAGTCGCGAGGTCCGAAACCTCAAAAGGTGGGAAGTTCTACTGGACTCCATAGATGACGCACGAATTTCACATTTCCGCATATCGGATAAGATAGGTCAGACTTTCATCGCGAAAAGTCCCGGTTGCCAGTACGGTCAAGCAATCTTAAGCCGCCCAAACGGTATGATAGGTGTCGAGATCGAGATCTCAATGAGCTCGAAAAGTTCGCTGGTGGTGAGAGCCTAGATTCAGGTACTTGTCCAAATCAAGGAAAGGTGAAGTCAAGAACCGAAGCCAAAGACGAGGGATACGGAGAACCACAAAGGTGGCTTAGAAAAACATACGTGCGGACATGTGTTTCCGAGGAAGGGAGTCAACACTTCGCTGACTTCACTTCCTCGATTTCATAAAGTAAGAGCTCGAAGGGCATGACAACCGCTGGTTGCGAGAGAGGGCGCAGAGGTGCCAACAATAAGATCATGAAGTTGGTGGCTGTAACGCAAGGAATGCCTTGATAGAGTAAGAGCTATAGCCATATCGTGATTTTGGATATCATGGAATTGGAGGAGAAAGGGTCGGAGTTTCAACTCACAAACTCGCAAGTCGCGAATCCGCGTGAAAGGACCCGTGGATCGATTTGAAAGGGGGTTCCAACAGAGAATCCAAAGGAGCCGATCTGGCTCAAAGGGCATATAGAACAATCCTGCGAGCGGATCTCGACCGAGGGCTTATAGTCCGCGCTAAGTGGCATCGTATTCAAAGATTTTTTTCTGTAGCAGGAAAAAGGAGGATTCACCATGCCGCTGAGGAGAAAGGACAGACAAACACTCGATCCGGCCAGCAGAGGATAGGGAAATGTCGCGAAGAAGGGGTAGGAAGATGCCTCATCCAAACATGGAGAGAGAGATGCGTGACATACACACCAGACTCGAGGACATGGAGATGACAAATGAGGTGCATAGCGATGTTAGGGATCTTAGTGATTTCGAAGTGGAAGAAACGATATGAAGAGAAGAAGTCATTGCAGAAGATGCAAAGAAAATGAACGCCTGATTATGGTCATAGAAGGATACGCGGTTGCAAAAATGGATATTCCAGATAATGAGGGAAAACCCGGATCGCCGAAGAGCTTCTAGATTCAGATTAGATTCGGGAAACATATTTTGACTATGAAGATGTCGAGGAAGACAAAAAGGTCAAACATGCCATTACAATACTTAAAGGGCATGCAACACAGTGGTGCGATGAACTACAGGCTGATAGACGCTGCAAAGGCAAGAAAAAATCAAGAGTTGGGAGTAGAAGGATTATGAAGATGAAGGAGAAATTTATTCCCAAAGATTACCAAATTACTCTATTCAAAAGAATGAAAATTTGAGATGGTTTTCACGATGACAGTGAGGGAATATACCAAAGAATTCTACAAACTTTGAAGATCGCAGGTCATCGCTAAAAGTGATGATGAAAGTCAGACATGAATGACCCAGAGGTTAAGATTTAGTGAGATGAGCATGATGACCATGAAAAATGTGGAAGATGGTTATCAGATGGATCTAAAAGCTGAAGAGAAGTTGCCGAAAACAAGGTCAAAGAGGTCGAGGCGAAGTCAAAGCAGAGGCAAGACAAATTCCTAGGACATAACTCAAAAACCTAAAGAAGAAGGAAAGAAAACTAAAACTCAACCTAAGAGAGGAGAAATCTCACAAGGAAGGAAATGTGCTGATAGAAATACTTTTCCTAGTACCAGAGGTAGAGGAAGAGGAAGGTGGAGTAAGAAACGTTTCACATGTGGAAAGAATGACAAATCTTATGAATATCCAAATAAAAAGAAAGAAGGTGGTGAAACTCACATTGCTCTGGCTGAATCGAGGAAATGTTGAGGCGTAAGATGCCGAAGGTAAGACGTTGATATGTGAAAAAGTTCTCTAACGCAAGAAGTAAGGAAGAATCAAGTGCAAAGCAAAACAATCTTTCCGTGACTTCTTGCAAGACCAAGGACCGGGTATGAAAGGTCATCGTGGACAGCAGCACGAGACCATTTCTATAGAGATGGTAGAAAAGTTGGAACCTGAAATGATTTGAACATCTCGAGCCCATATGTAGTTCTCTGCGTGGTCACAAAGGACATCATTAAATAGCCGCCAAATGTTTAGCTGAATTTAAAATAGGAGGGCATAAATGAGATAATTCGGATGTCATTCCCATGGATGTTTGGTCATATATTGCTAGTTAGACCGTGGCAATATGACAAATGTGATCTATGATATAGTAATAGCATACAATACTCTAGAGAAAAATGGGAGAACTCACGCATCGCTGTCGATAAAAGATAAGGAGGTAAAACCGAAAGTAAACAACACGATACTTCTAATGAGTGGAAAAGTTCTTAGAGGCAGGAACCACAGTTCATTGTGGTTACGAAGCCAAAGATTATTTTAACCAACACGGGGTAGCGATTTACCAAAAGAGGTTTAGAACCCGTTGAAGAGTTTGTTGACATAGTAGTGGATGAACTACCTCGCTCAAGGCCACCCATCGAAAGTGAGTCACTTCAGGCTTGATCTCATACCGAGCCGCCTTTACGAAGCGGAGCGAGGCTGATACCATAGTTTGAAGAAGCCGTGCGACAGCCGATTTAATGGACAAGAGGTCAGAAGCTCGAGCCTGGAACATGGTTCTATACCAACAAAAGAAATATGGAGGTCGGAGGATGTAATTATCGAGGTAAATCAACAAAATAACCATCGTGATTTCCATTGCTGGCGATGCGATTGATGGACTGCTTGAGCGGAGCCAAGAATTTTTCAAAGGTTGATTTGAAGAGTGGCTATCATCAAATTCAGATGAAAGAAGGTGATGAATGGAAAAGACAACCTGCGGAAGACAATAATGAAGGACAAGAGTTGGCTATGAAGCGTAAGCAGCTTAACAAACGGGTTGAAAATTTCAAAAGAGGTTGATAACAGAGTTCAGTGGATTTCATTGTAAAATTTGTCATTGTGTATCTTGAGGAAGAAAATTTACGGAAAACAGTGAATGAAGATGAGACCGTTTTGAATGATGACTGACAGGACGACATTGATATTTTACCGGAAGCCAATGAATTTTAGTGGAATTAGTGCACCGATGACGGACACAATGAAGAAGAGACACAAATATTTAAAGTGGACAGAAGAGGCTGAGAAAGATTCAATTTGTTGAAAAGGAAAATCACGGAACAAACAAAATTTTAAAGTTGCCGGATTTCAAAAGACATTTCAAGCAGCCGTAGGGTGATTGCAATAGTGCGCCTTGAGCCAAGAAGACAAAAGCTATCAGCATACTTCAGCTAGAAGTCGAATGAAGAAAAGTAAAGGAATACACATAGACAAGGAGTGTTATGCTATTATTCAAGCATTGAAGAAGTGGAGACCTTACTTAATTCCTAAAGAGTTTATCTGGCGCAAAGGACAATCATGATTTGCAATTGTGACTCATCCAGAGAAGTTGAATCCAGCGCATGTAAAACAAATGAATACATTTAACTTTACTTTGTAACTAAGATGATTAAGCCCGCTAATGGTGTTGTTGATGCTTCGAAGGTGAAATTATGGTTACAGATTCGTGAAATAAAAGCGATCAGCGGAGGATGACATGTACGCATTGATCCGATTTTAAGGATAAGGAAGCAGCGGAGAATCCAATTATTAGGGACATGAGTCAATGGACATAATACATGATCCAGAAGGATTATTGAAGTTAAGATGAATGAACTTTTCATTTCCCAAAGGCTCATGGTGGAAGCACTCGGTTTATGGAGAAACACAAAGGGAGATTGCCGTATTTCGGGTCACGACAAGATCGCTCAAAGCTGGAAACGGAGTCATATTATTGGCCAGAATGAGTGGCCAAAATATTCATGGACGTGACGCGAATTTGGTCGCAAGATTCTAAAAGGAAAGAGGCAGAACGCGGCGCTTTTATCAACCGTTGATCTATACCTTAGCAGGCATGGAGCGCAAGCATTGATTTCGTATTGGGATTGCCAATGACGCAAAGAGGATTTGATTCGTTCTTTGTGGTGGTGGATAGATTTTCGGTGGCACACCATACCGCGGTCGTGAAAACCGCTGACGAACTCACATTGCGACTATGCCAAAGAAGTCATTCGACCACTGGCTACCAAGGAGCACATGCATCGGAGTAGACACCAATTGCGGGGACACTTCCTGGAGAACCTTTATGGAAGAAGCTAGGAACAAACTTGTTGTTCAGTTCATCTAATGTTCAAAGAAGTGGATAGTGGAAGTTAACGGGTCGACTGGTTGAGGAGTTTATATGGAAATACCGTCATGGAGTATATTCCCGCCATTAAAAGTGAATCGCCAGAAGAATGGTTCGTTAAAGCGCAGGTGGTTCACCGTGAATATTGCTGGTGGGATGCATCAAGAGGAGGAATTTGAATGAGAGATCGAAAACATACGCAACGCTAGAGGCGAAGAGATTTCGCGGAAGGGTAATAGTCCGCGCTACAGTGAAGCTGAGCCATTTAAAATTGAGCCGTAGTGGTGCGCGTAGAATATCATGAGAAGGTTCTCAATTTAGTTTGGTGATTTGATTTCGTACTACCCGAAAAGTAAAGGATTGGTGGTTATATAAACCTAAGATGAAGAAGAAGTTAGGACCCGCGTAGTAGCCTGAAGTAAAATTAAAGGCGGATGGAGTCATCTCGGATGGGATCGGAATTTCTGATATTCAATGGCCCCGGATTTTGGTGCCCATGCGGCAAAGAGAAGCAGCGAAAGGATCAACAACCTAGGTCATAAGCGTTGCATGCCATTTACAGAAGCCGCTATGGAAAGCATAATCGACAGTGGCGGTGGAGGAATCTGGCGGTAATCACTTTCGAAAGCATTGGAAGCTGGCGGAAGGGAATTGCGCCGTTGTAGAAAGCCAGCTACAATGATCGCAAAAGCATGGACGATCAGGTGAGAGCCTGGCGGATAGGGATCCATTATTTTCTCGAACAGGGCGGTATGGCACGCCAATGCCGGAAGCAGCAGGGGGAAACAACAAGAAGTTTTGGGCGCGTAGTAATGGAAGCAGAAACATTTAGCATGGCAAATAAAGGCGTAATAGCTTGGCGAGAGGCATTTCGATTGAAACGGCAACCCTTCACGCCTCAGATAGGTGAATAACAGGCGAATAAAATGCAAGTAGTGGACTTCAGTTCTGGGATTAGACAGCGATGGTGAGGAAAGCGGTGGAGATATGACACCCTCCCTGGTGGCTACGGGCACAGCATGAAGGAAGGAAGATTATGAGAGCAGAGAGCATAGAGATAAAAACTGGAAGAAAACCCATGTACGAGGTTTATGGCGGTGAATATCGTAATCATGGCATTCAACATTTCTGCGGCGGCATGATTGAGTGTTATGCTCGTGTTTCTTTACTCTCTGTTATCAGCATTACTTTTTAGGTAGCGATTTAGCTGGAGGTCCAAAGTTCCGGGTAGAGGGAGGTAGCTGAGTTTATTGAAGTCACGTGGAAAGCCGCAGAGGAAAGGGTTTAAGGCGTAATTTATGAAGATTCGCAGTTACCGGTAAATGGATATACGGTTTCATTCTCATAGAAGCGCAAGTCGGTATAAGAGCCGCGGTGGTGTGCTGGGATGAGCGAGCTGTAATGGAAGCTGGTGTTTCTGTGGAGGAAGTGAAGGATTGTCAGCCGCAGCGAGTGCTGTATTCGGTACCGCCATTGAAATATCGGTGAATTTGCCAAGCGAGGATGCCGCAAGAGTCTTCTTGAAGACCTCGTTGCGGATAATCTCAAAGGAATTTGTGCCTGTGTGCTCGGTACAACAATGTTGTCTTGATGGTGGACCAATTTCATGAAGGCATACTTTCCCATTTCACAAAAAACATTCAGGAGGCATTTGACAGTCAGAATCCTCCATGGAGGATTCGTGAAGTATCGAAACCATCATATCTCAGAGAGGAGCAGGGGAGTTGACAACATTCATCTAAAGATCAAAATGGACTCAGAGGATCCTGGCGCAATTAGGGGTTGTCAAATCACCCACATATTTCGCATCTCAGGGTCTCGGGAGGTGAAGGGTCGAAACCTTTGTAGAGTGACTCACGAAATAGCGAGAGGCGAAGTCCAGAGATAGAGAAGGAATCTGAGCCATTCGCGGAAGAAAGACACATGTCGTGAGATCACTCAGACGGTCCGCATATCAATAACGTGGCGAGTCATCGCTAATTTCGCGGCGGTTGATGAATCGACCATCCATCTAGGAGTGGAAAAGTGGCGTGCTTGCCAACACATAAGTCAAACTTTGTTGACCACTTCAGGGCTTCGTGATTTGGAGAGTCGGAAGTTCAACATCGACTGGTCGTAAGATCCGAAACTTCAAAAAAGGTGGGAATTTCCATCGTTGGACCCGCATATCGAATGCAATAAATTTTTTGTTTCGGCTTATCGGAAGGATTAAGAGGTCATGATCTTTCATCCGAAGTCCCAAAGCCGACAGTGCAGTAAAAGTCGCTAAGGTTCAAGTCATCCATCTATATAATGGGTGTCGAGATTAGAGGATCTTTGCTAATCCAGAAGCCTGCGTGGCGAGTTTGGTCTGCATCAAGTCCCAAACGCGAAGCGTTATGACGAAGCCAGCCGCTTCCATTAATGAGGGATGCGAGCGTAACTGTCAATGGCGGTAAATTCCAAAAACAGACAGGGACACATGCTGCCAAGAGGAAGTGGAGTCGACTTCGACTTCTCGCTTTGGGAGTTCGAAGTAAGAGCTCGAAGCGTAATGTTACTGAAACCGCTACGCTGAGGCTTAGAAGCTGAGCATTTAACGATAAGACTAGCCGGTATCATTGAGTGGCAAGGCACAATCATTTATAAGAGCAGACATATCGCGATTTTGACATCGCGGGAATTGATGAAGAATGATGTCGAGTTTCAACTTTGAATCGCGAAATCACGAATCGCGAAAAAGAACCTGTGGATCAAATTGAAAAGAGATTCCAGCAAGGAATCCGAAAGAGCCAATCCAGCTCATATATAGAATGGATCTGTGAGCGGATCTCGATCTACAAATTATAGGTCTCATGCCAGTTATCTTTCACACTATTCCAAAGCCCTACAATGAATCTAGAAGTTTTCATCATAAAATGTAAAAATGTCTAATCAGTTTTATAAGCGCTTTATTTGGCGGTTGTTGTTACTCAAGAGAAAACAGCGCAATAATAGGGTGTTTTGACCGACTCAAAATTATGCAAAGATATGAAGATGCAATCTTTCATTTCATTAAGTTTGGCGTATGAGGAGAAAAACATTTATCATTCCCATATGCTCATGTCCCAAAATATGGTTAAACTCATCAAGATTTCAAGAAATGAGAAAGAAAAACTTGAACAACAAGGCACTATACAAATTACCCAAATAAATGGTATTAAAGACCAATGAGGGGAAATACTGTAATTTAAGACCAAAATGCCAAGAACGCGTACTCATAAGATCAAATGCAAGCGACTTCAATCTAATATAAAGGAAATTAACTTTTGTTTCAAAAAAGTTTCACTAAAAGAAACAATTGATCTTTAAAACAAAGAAACTCAAACTAAAGTTTTTAAAGCTAACTATTCAAAGAGAAATCGATCTTCCCTAAACAATTCTAAAGATAACACATGCTTTGTAATTGAAAAGACACTCAAAGAAAGAGACTGTCTCTTCAAACCAAACAAAGCAAAGATGGCTTAAAAGAAACTCAAAGAACGTCAAACCGCATCAATATGAAATTCAAAGTTCAATCTAAATTGATCGTGCCAAAAACTGGCACTTGACTCCGAAGAATCTTAATCCAAAATCCTTAGACAAACGAGTTCATACCGGTAGGCAAAGCAAGAATTAGGTATTCTCACGCCAGGATGACCGGGAAGTTGTAGTTCCAAGACTGATCTACAAAGAAAAAGCAAAAATCAATGGTTCGCAGCCCAGAGAGGTACAACGCAGAACTAGGCATTCCTGTTAGCGACACTGCATGCGCAGTCTGACGATCCATAGGCGCCAAAACTGCACATTTTATAGGTCAGAGGAGGTACAGTCATGCAGAATGTCAGAATCAGAATTTGAAAAAGGAATGTGAATCAAAGTGAACTCTCGATTCTAGAGAGTCTCGATGAGTCCCGTCAGACTCAAATCATAAACAAGCAACGTAAAAGTAGAAACGAATGTTAACTAGAAAAATTTTTCCCCAGTGGAGTCACAATTTTGTTATCAAACTAATCTGTAGGTGCAAACATACACTAACTCATCTCCCTAGATCCACCCAGATTTAGAACAAAACACAATTTAACATGACACTTTTCCCTTAAGTTTTAGGGTATTGAATTAATAACTAAAGAGCGATGCGTGATAGCTACCGCTTTAAAATAGCCGCTCTGCCACGCTTATCCTAGTCTGCCTCCAATGTTTATACAAAGACAGTCCCGTAAAAGAATGCAACCAACCAAAAGTGATAGTAATAGCATGAACTCAATATAAACCTATGATATAGAATCAAGGAATCATATAACAAAACACAACAAGCTTTATAGGAAAGAAGTATATTATTGTATCATATTAATGTATATTACAACCATCGCTTCGATGTCAAGCAGCCCTTTCCAACCGCCCTTCGCTCCCACACACTTCCACTCCAAGAATCTTTTCTCTCTCTAAAAGCATAGATATGATATTATTCACAATCTATCTTGACAAAGGCAAAACTGCATACTCCAAACTGGGCTAAAATTCCAAAGCCAAATCCAATTTAGCCTCTTCTTTCTCCATGAGAGTTCCTCCTTTTAAGCTGAAGAGGATAAGGTGAAGGTTAGGATCCAGCTAAATCATGAAAGTGAGTAAGATCCAAAACCATTCAGATGCCACCTCACCATGTAAGTTTCTCCTTCTATAAGCATCGATAAAATTCTCGTTTTTCCCACATGTAAGCTTTCTCGTACCCTGCCTATAGAGCAGAATGAGAACTCCTCATGACCTAGCTATGATGCATCCTATGACAACGAAGGACATTCTCACACTCTAGCTATAATGCATCCTGTGAACTTCCTTTTTTTATAGGTTTTTACAAAGGAAAATGCAACTCTTTTCTCAAAAAAAAGTTATTCTCCCTTCTTCTTCAGGAATTCAAGCCACTAATTTCCCTCTGAAGACTACATATAGGGTTACATCATTAACGGTCATAGGATGACTAAAATAATGTGCAACACCGCCACTACCATATTTCCTATGAGCTCATCTCACAGAGGTACCACCGCATGTTCCATCCCACGTGAAAATATAGGTATGATAGTCATTGCCTTTTTATCCTGATATTTAAACCCATTGATCAAATACCCGTATTAACTCCCTAACTTCAATACTAACTGCTGGTCAAGGCATTAATGGTAGGACCTTGAAACACTCAAGGTACTGCTTAACCTCCAAGTCCCTGACACCATTGATGATAGTTTTTCACTATCGTACAGGAATAGCATCAACAGAGATAATCCCAAATATCATAATAACATATTCACTGCAGGTTTTACGGTAGTAATGAATGGTGGATCGAAGGGCATTGCTTCTTTCATGTATCAAGAATGAGACTATTTTAATTTCAAACGATAACGATGAATCGATTAACTCGACACTGGATGGACATGGACCAAGAAGAACAATAATGAATGAAATAAAGAAAATTTTAGGAAACCTTGAGTTGTGTTTAAATAACATTGTACAGTGAGGAACCGTTTGAACGTTTTAAAATCCGATTCCTATCAGTGACATAAAGACTTAAAATTGGTAGATATTTATTATGCATATGTAGAATTTGAATAAACTTTAATGTACTTGATGCAGGGTTGTTGGATAGGATGACAGAACCGAGTTGTTTGATTGTTTTAAAATCCAACTCCTATCAGTGATTTAATATTGGCAAATATTATCGCTGATTTAATGTTGGAAAATATTATATATGGTATAGAATACTTTGAATAATGTTTTTCGTAGGATTTTTTGGATATGAGGAGAAGACAAAAACCATGTGATTTCATCATAAATATAAATATATGGTATTTTCCTTTTTTCCTGCAGGTCGCTATAAATTGGGCAACCATTCACGTTACATTATGATTCGAATCAAAAGTAAACAGACTCAACAAAGGAAGGATATGAGCTAGCAATCCACCGCCTACCTGAATATTTCAAACACATTACAAATAAAGTTTAAGGGAAGGAACAAATATGCCAGAAATGACAAATATAAACAAATATGGAGGACATGATTTGGATCTAGCGAGTAAATAGGATATCGCATGCTTCAATCTCAAACCTTTTCATCTTAGATTCCAAAATCAAGACTTAAAAGTTACCTCATTGTGACAAATGAGGTTCGATAAAATGAATTCAGCACATATTAAAATATATGGTTATGATTATTAGGGTTAGGTTAGGCTTGATTAGTGTAGTTATTATTAATATACAATGGTGTTAATTGTGTTTTTTATTATTGTCGAATAATAATAACATTTATTGCTATATTATATTAATTATTATTTATATATTTTTTTTTTTTTTTTATTATAAATATTTTATTAATTCTTAAATAAAGCATTAATAATACTTTATTAATTAGTTATTATTAGTTATTATTTATTAAAAAAATTGTTATTATTTTATTAATATTATACATAATATAGTAATAATTATTAATAAATACTATATATTAGCGGTTATGTTTGTTGTTATTGATAGTGTTTTAAATATCATGTTTAATGCTTGAACATTCAAAACCAATATCTTCTATGTGAATAGGATTAGGGTTAAGACAATATGCATAATTATTTTTATTTTACATATTATAAAATTTATATACACTAAAATTTTAATTTTATCTCGACCAACAAACAGGCAAAGTTTTATTTACATCACATTGTAAGGAAGTTTTCATCCATGCAATATATTATCTTAATTCAAAATTTATATCTTTGTTTATAAATGAAAAATTTTCATTTGATTTTTTCTCAAAAAATTTGGCCAAAACATCCATTTCATAAAGTATTAAAGATGCGTTGTGATAAACATAACCTAATATTGCAATCTAACGGAACCAAAAGTTGCAATGTGATCAACATTAACTGACATTACAACGTTATGAACATATCCCGACATGGCATGTGAACAAAACCTTTCACCAACAACACAAAGAGATGCAATCCTACATAATCCAATGTCACAATGTTGTGGACATACCTTGCTATTGCAATATGACAATTATACCATATTTTATTAATTTGGTGTTAGCCATGGTTATGTTTATATAATTCTTGCAACATATCCAAACCCTTCATCTATGTCACAATGTGACATAACCATTGAGGAAATTATATCACCCTTATATCCAACCTAATTAACATCATAATGAAAACATCAACATTCTTTGGAACATCTCACTAAACATAACTCACAAGGAATTTCTATTTTAGATGACCATAAATAAATAGGCTATGTGGTACAATCTTACAATGTCACTAAACCCAACATATCCTTATAGCAACATTGCAATGTGATACCCATGGTTATCCCTTACAATGTGATAAACATTTCCTTGTCATATTGCATGCAAACATTCTATGTTGTGATGTGTTGAACATTTCCCAATTGCCTGGGTGACAAACATAATCCCTAAGGTCACATTGTCACTATCGATATCCCAATGGCCAAGAATACGACAAACATAAACTTGTTACGTGACTAGTAACGCCCTAATCCTCCGATCTAAGATAAGAGATGTTGTAATGTGATGAGCATAGCCCTGTCATCGTAATGTCATGAATATATCCTCACGCTAGTAATGTGTTGCATGAATATGGTCTCGACTTTAAAAATGTAATAAACATTTCCAAATGTCCCAATTTGGGAAAACACAACCCTTTGTCGCAATGTGATACACAACCCACAGGTCAATGTGAGAAACATTGACCAACATTGCAATGTGAGAGACAAACATTTCTCGACGTCAAAGTGTGATGAACATAACCCATGCATACATTGAGACGAAAAATTTCCGACGTCAGAATGTGACTAACATAACGATGCCTAAGAGATGAAAATTTCCCCACGCTGTAATGTGACCTAACATAACCTAATGTCAGAATGAGATGAAAATTTCTCAATGTCCCAATGTGATGAAAATTTCCCATGTCACAATGTCACAAACATAATCCGATGTGGCAATGTGACTAGCGATAAACCTAATGTCACAAAATGACGAAAATAACTTCATGTCGCAATGTCACGAAAAAATATTGATTAACATTGCAATATGTCATGAACATTTCATCCCAACATTGCAATCTGAGAAACACAAATTGGTTATTTGAATAGTAATGTCACTTGATGGCAAATATAGCCCTGTCATCACAATGTTGTGAACATGTCCTCATGTTGCTATGTGATGCACATATCTTTACAAACAATTGTCACAAAATGCAAACATCCTAATCTAACAAACACAACTCCATTGTCGCGAATGTGATACAACCCTAATGGGTAATGTGAGCAAATACGGTATCAACACAGCGAGATACATTTCTGACATCGCAATGATGAACATAACTTTATACGCAAGGACGAATTATTTCAATATAGTCACAATTCAAGAACATAACTTGAGGTCGCTACGGATGATATGGGAATCATGATGTCGCTAACAGACAAACATATACCATATTTGTATTGTGATGAACATAACCAGATGTGGCAATGTCAATTTAACATAACCTTCATACGAAATGTGTCTAACAAAACATGATCAACATTACAATGAAATAGTGACATAACAAACCATGGTTATACATAATAAACATGGCCCATCATAATCATATCCAGGTATTCAGGTCATACCGCATGGTCGCGAATAGTCAACTTCTGTCAACCCTGACCAACCATAGTCAACCATGGTGAAAACCAACTATGATGAACCATATTAAAATTTAGTCCATGAGTTTAAGAATCCCTCACTCCAACAAGTGCGCCATTAACACTCCAAGCACGTTCCTCTTTGTATCCTCGTCCCATCAATGAAGCCTCCTTTATTGTGGTCACCTCTGTGCGTGTGCGTCCTCCCTCTCGAGCATTATTCATACCATGACGCTCCTCAGTTTGTCCATCAATTATTCCTCTTCTTATCAAAGCCAATACTCGGTTGTAACTCCTCCCTGGTTCTCACTTGTTATGTTAGCGAGTTCTTAGTGCCTTCTTACCTTCTTCTTGCTTCGACCATGCCTTGAATGCGGGGGAAATCCAAGCAGGGCTCATCCTGGTACCAAAACAGGCCACGTATGGTCATTTGGCCTCAACCTTCGCCTACACATTTTCACGACTCTTCGCCTTCTTCGCCCTCCTCCTATGGCCAGTCCTCTCAGAGCCAAAGCGGCCTCCCGTCTTTGTCCTCACCATGGGATTGATGATTCGAGTGGTTTGAGCTCATGGGGAATTCACTGAAATTCACCCCAGGGCCATTTCCGAACTTGGCCTCTTCCTCGCAACCTTCCTTCGTCATCCCACAAAATTCACCTGAGAATTCATCCCCTATGCCACCACCAGTGTACTCACCACCGGTCCAATCTCCTCTAGACGACACCTCT
>SNQJ01S0147314.1:0-10465 GCA_010110895.2 Picea sitchensis
TCACCCCCCTCTCAGTATCAACACGGGATAGCCAGTGAAAAACCCACAAGAAATGTCCCCATTACAGAGAAACATGTTGAATTGAAAATTGTCAAGATGAGCCAATTGGAATTTTGAACAGGTGGGTGGCCACCAATAGCCACCTGGATCAATTCTCCCCTCTTAGGAAGCAATGGTCTTTGTTGTGTTGAGTTCTTGGGGAAGAGGGGAAATCATTTGTTGAATTTGAATCTTGGTGAGTTGTGTGCCTTACTGGAGAAGTTGTGTTGCTTGGTTTGTGGAAGGATGTCAAAAACTTGTTGTTGGCAAGGTTGAATCTATTCCACCAACATGTTGTCTCTAGGATTGATGGGGCATTGTGTAGGAACCATTATAGGTGAAGAAACAATATCTTCCTTCTATTCTACAATCTGCTTCCACTGGATATAAGGTGTCGAGGATGTAGTGGTTGCAGTGGCATTCTATGCATCCTTTGAATAGACTGTGAAGAGGCTGACTTTTGCAGTATGAGAGATTACCTTGTGGCACTGTTTTGGTGGAACAATAGTCAGAACTATCTCTGGTATCCTGTAGAGATGACTCCCCAGAGTAAAAATGACACTACGAGGTCGAGACTCATAAACAACATGACGTTTCCACATATATGGTTGGCCCAAAAAAACATCACAGACATCAAGAGGGGCAACATCACACACTACCTCATCTTTCAAGGGTTGGATGCCATAGTATAGGTGACATTGTTGGCTAACACAGAGATATAGTCCCTGGTGAAGCCACCTGATGTTGTATGGCTTTGGGTGTGCTGTTGTCAAAAACCCCAACTATTTGAAGACCTCAACTGAGATGAGGTTCTTCTGGTTGTCACTATCAACAATGAAATGCAATAGTGTCCCCTTCACCCACATCTATGAATGGAATAGGAGCTCCCCCTCTTCAGGATCTATTGGTTCTTCTGGTTTAATTGTCGCGGTCACGAAAGTAGCAGTGTGGTCTACATCGGTGATTTGTATTTTTTCATTAATTTATGGATCAGATTATGAATTAGGGTTTTCTTCCTTGTCTTTGATATTGACCACCAATGACTGTTTCAAGCGACATTCATCGGTGTTGTGTTAATGGGTTTTGTGGAAGTCTCACCACTTCCCAGTGTCATTCTTCATATTTCGTTTACCATTATTTTCATGTGTCTAGGACTAGTTGTCAGAAGGTTGTTGGTTAGAGTCGTCTTTATCGTGCTTTGGTTGTTGCGTATTTGCAGACCCAAAATCCCATTTGTTCTGGTGCCTAAATTTCTGCTCGATTTTGACATCATATTTATAGGTAGTTCCCAATGATGAGATTTAGGAAATCCATTTTGGTTTGGATGTACCTATGCAAATCCCCACGATATTTCAAAACCAGATGTCGCTCGAAGTATTTGATACCCATCTTGGTGCGTAAGGGATGGAAATTATTTGTCAAATTCACCACTGTTTGTCTCTTCTCTTGCCGTAGTGTGGTCCATCTCATGTACTGGTCTTCATAATTATCAACAGGGTAGTATTGTTCCTTGACTGCATCCACAAAAAAATCCCAAGTGGGATCGGCCCCATATATTCTAGATTCCTCTGTGGGAATTTTCTCCCAGTAAGTTTCCCACTAATGTTTGACATGGGGGAGAGCCTTGAGGACTGTGAAGGTGATATTGTCCCTATTGAAAAAATTGTGAACAGAGAAATAACCTTCTAGCAGATTTAACCATTTTTCTAAGGCAACTACATCTATCTAAACTTCAAATATGGGAATATCAAAATTAACGTGTACCTTGAAGGGAGAGGTTCCTCAAAAGTGGTCGCTTGATGAAGATGTGCTTGTTTCTATCGATAGGCGTTGAAGGATGTGGGTAAAATTCTCCATCATTTTGTCCCTCTGTCACGCGAGAGCTTTTTCAAGCAACGAGTTAATAGATTATTTTTCTCCGTCGTTTTTCTTTTCTTCTACCATGGAGGGTTTCTTCAGTGTCCGAGAGCGATTTTCCTCAAGAGAGACAAGATCGAGACCCAACTTTATTTACTTGGACCTTGTTGGGGACATGCACTGAAAAACAATCAAGAGCAACCTTGCTTTGATACCACTAATCTGGATTATTTTTAGAACAAAATGAAAGAAGAGATATTACAATGAAGTGCACATAAATATTACCAAAAACAGAGAAATACAGTAATACATGATTTCTATTAATGAAAGAAATGTGCAAAGACTATAAAAATATAGAGTGCAAGACTCACTATAATGGTGGAATCTTATCTCTGAGAAGATATGTGATAGATACGCTCATTCACAAGAAGATGCATACAATGAGGCTCTGAAGGAGTTTTTATAATAAACATGAATGCCAAAACCCTAGACATCCAAAAACCTAACCCTAGGAGATGAAGTGCCAAAAGTCACGTAGGCCCCGTTGGGCTAAGTTAGTACATCAACTTCCTAGGGTCGTAACTTTTGCATATGATCTTTGTTTTAGGTGTGTGATAGACCATTGGAAAGGTATTTTTGAGAACTACACATTGTGACACCAAACTCTAACTTTATCTATAGTTTGACTATGCAAGCCAAGAAAACACTGTTTAGGGTCCCAAAACAGCCCTGAAAGTACATAAAGATGTACTGACATGAAAAATTCCAAAATAAGCAAGTTAGAATAGGTGGGAGGCCACCATTATCCACTTGGATGCTGTGTCAAGATTCAGGATAGCCCCGGAAGTGTAGAACCCATAATTACAAAGAAATGTGCACATTACCGAGAAATGTGTTGAATTGAAAATTGTCAAGATGAGCCAGTTGGAATTTGGAACAGGTGGGTGGCCACCAATAACCACCTGGATCAAAATATCCTTGGTTTGATCCTAGCAATGGGATGTACTTAGTGTAAGGCATCAATATGCATAGTTCCTTGTACATAGGTGTGTGGTGTGAGTGTTTTTTCTTTTGCATATATCATATCCAAAAAATCCAAAAATATTTTCTTTTTTGTGATTTCACTATGCATTTTGACCTCAGAATCTAGTTTACATGTGTGGAAAGGATCACAGGGACTTTTGTTTTTACAAAAATGATGACTTCCACCAAAATTGAGGTAAGTGTTTTTAGAACTAGCATATAGGAATATGTTTATCCCTACATCCACGCATTGCATTATTTATCATCCATTCTACTGACACATGCCTTATGTTCGATCTCATTAGGTTGCAACATTAGCCACTCCCTTTTTTCATGTTGTAACTTGTATCATAGTGCCTACCCTTCTACACACCCTAGTTATCTCTTAGATTTCCATTTGGTTTCCATACTATGATTCCCAGTAGGCCTGAGAACCCTCCTGTAGTCCCACCATGACTTGACGTTGAGACTCATTTCCCTCTCTTCATCTAGATTCTAGCCATGTCCCAGGGGGGTTCCTGAAATTTACATATTTATTAATAGTCACCAATGCATTTGTTTCTTGTGCCATACCTTCCATCGTTAGGTTGTTGTTTTCCCATATTTTGCTTATCACTTCTGCAATAACCTTTTACCATCCTCTTCTTGCATTATTTTGCCTCCATTTTGCATCCATCTACCCATGGAGAGAATAGTTGTTAAGGGTGGAGCTCACTAGCCAGTACCATTTGCATTCGTTTCTCTTAGGTCAGGTCCATGCAATTGGACAATAGGATCATGTTGTTAAGCCACTCATTCTCTCCAGTAAAGTATGCTTTTATGTCTTTTTTGGACTCGTTAAAGAACATGAAAAAGACACCATCATGGGTATAATTTTAACTCATTTTCAGGCTCGTTAAAACTGAACAAAAAAGACACTATCAAGCATACTTTTATCTCTCTTCCACACTCGTTAAACCATGAATGAGACACCAAAAAAACCAAAAACAAATAGTGGGGGTTTTTTACCATTGCTCTATTCTCGAAATGGCAGTGTCAGTCGATTTTCCCTTGAACATGGCACATGTTTGAGTCATCATCTCATAGTTAGGTTTTAGCTTGTGTAGGAGTCATCCCAATAATATGAGTCACATATACTCCTCCTGTTGGTTACTCTTCTAGACATCATGCAGAGTGCTTCAATGCCTCCTACGTTGTTGCACTATATCCATCCAACTCTTGTGTCTTGTTGCCAAGTCACCATTGTGTCGTGCTATATGTTCAAGGGAATTTTAAGCCTAAGTTGGTCATCTATTGTTTTGTTTAATTTCAGATTCAACCATCCCTGTGTCAGTTTTACTTGGTGATACTTGCTCTTCACATCATCTCTCAGTGTATGTTTCATGTTGATTGATGGGGGGCACATTGAGGCCCTCCTTCGTCGGATCTCTTCCTATCGACTTCATCACAATATCTAGGAGAGTGATCCATAAACCAACTAGTACCTCAGAGCTTGCAATCTTCAATGACAGGCCTCCTCGCAATCGACAATGGTTTTTCATCATTAAATCCTAATCGATTGATTATGTGTGTGTTTGACATCATATATTCTATGCACACTCACTATATTGTACTAAGTACCTTGGGGTCCATTTTCATCATTGGCGGGTCCCTTTGTGTCTATTAACGGTATACATCAATGATCAGTAATCAAATAGTTTCTATCATGCTCGACATTATCTCACCTATTCACATGTTGTAGATTCATACCATCACGGTTTGGGATGAATACCTTGGGTCTGGGGCCCCATCATTCCTTTATAGCATCTCCTCCCAAGTTGGGATGGAATATATAACTTGTATATGAGTCCTTTGAAGACTTCGGGGGAACTCTCCTCAGTGCTCATTGTCTTCTTGATGTATATGTTGTAACATAGATCCACATTGTATTTTCTCATGGCTATGATCTAGTTATTGACATGGATCCACCATGTACTTTTTTGTGGCCATGGTCTTGCATTTCACTTCATGGATCCACAATGTATTGTGTTGGTGGACATGCTTTGTTTCTCTTCCGAGCATGGGTATTCCTACCTTAGGGATGATCTATATATGTCGACTTGGTATCTAATTGTAGGTACTCATTGGTTCCTTGATCTCTGAGTTTCTTCCTTATGCCACTCCTCACCATGAATTTTTGTAATGTATTTTGGCCACTAGTTCCTCTTTTGACCTCACACATTAGGGAACATATTTTATACTTGTATTTCCACCATAGGTTTTGCAAGAATATTACTATATGTTATGAAGCTAGAATTACATAATTGATTAAAATTCTCATAATTATTTCACAAGGAAATAATTTTTTTGTTACAATTTCATAATTGAGAAAAAAAACTCATAATTGAAAAGAAAGTTCATATTGGGATCGAAAAAACTCATAGTTGAGCATGGAACTTGAGAAAAAATCTCACAATAGAGAAAAATTTCATTATAGGTTGGTGTTGAGCACTCAACACACCCTAAAAAGCTTATGTCAAATTTTACTTTTTGGGTACCACTTGATTCTTTTGCACTGTCTAATTCGACTTAAGTATGAAAAATGTTGCATCTGCCTATCATTTTTGTTTCTCATTTAAGTCTCTCAAATTTTGCTTGAGCATGCAAAAACCCATAACTTGAAAGACTAACACTTAATTAAAGAATCGACAGTCAAGACTTCTCCTCGACGCACTTAAGAAATTCAGCATAAAAAAGGATTAAACATGAAAGGAAACCACTCAAGAGAACTGAGGTCGCCGAGCATAGATCTTCATTGGTGTCGAAAAAAAAAATTTGTTCTTCCATGACAAGTGTCACTCAAGGATATCATCGACAATCGATCCCTTTCGATGTCGATAAAAGGTTAAAAGAGCAAGCGTCGAACGAAGAATGAAATAATGTCACCAATCGCCGACTTCCAAAATGTTTTCGGTATCAGGAGATTTCAAGGACATAACCCACAAGGAAACGACGCTATGGAAATATCTTTGAAGACCGATCCCTGATAACTTTCGGCATTGGTGAGTTTTAGAAGGATGGACTATAGAGGACGTGATAAGTCAATCCCCGATCACCGACCCCCGATACCTTTTAGACTCAACAATCCCAGGTTTATTTTAATACACATCTCCTGTCGAAAGACCCGACTCCAACTGAGATATATGGCCAAAACACCTGTCCTCTTTTTCCACCTATCGCTTCTCGAGTAGTTAGACATACAATCTAGTTTGTCCTGAGTCATTACTAGCTCCCAAGACCCACGTCGCACCCCGAATCAGTTTTTCCACGTCACCATCGTATGATGAAATCAGTCGGCGTTGGAGGTTTTCTCTGGAGGATGTGAATGGGAACATACACAAGGATATCGCTGATTCCTGATCTACCCACTAAGAAAGTGACACGATGGGACGTTTTAGCTCTAAGATACGATGTATCCGAAGCATTTAAAGAACTAATTAATTCCAAAATTCCGCATTAGTTTCTAATTCATGCACGAATAAAAAAGGATTGTTTAAACATGTCGATACAGTGAATCACCCTCCGTGCCCCCGCTGTCAACTCATGTAGATTTTATTTGCAGAGATTCAATAGTAGGTTCCTTTGAATTTCACTCATCACTCGAATTAATTGACTGATACGACTGGTAGGATATCTCCTGTTAAAATCGTTTAAGTCATTGTAAACAACATTATTTTGTGCGCAAATAAGTTTGAAACATCCAGAGGAGCAAGATGAGCAATCTGGGGAAGGCTTCCAAGGTCCAGTAAGTATTAAACAACAGTTTTAATAAGCGTGGCAAGTATGTACCAGTCTATGGATGTTTTATGCTTCATTTCGTACATTTTTATCCAATTTTACTCTGTATACATGCCTAAAGGATCGTTTTCGATTGCAGGAACAATGCCTCCGAAGAAACCTACCACACTGGGAAATTCAAGAGCAATGGGCCAAATGCGAGAAACATTGGAAACAAAATCAACAAAGCAATGAAGGATATTGGACTCCCCGAGTTCGGCACCCCCGACGACTTCATCGACTTGTGCGACATAGTCGAATCACATACCAAGAAAGATTCATTATGGGCCGAAGAGCTATCGAAGGTGAAAGACACAATGCCCGAACAAGTGTAATGATTTATGGAACATCCAATTAGAGCTCAAACTATGCTACAACAGTTAAACACTAGTCTGGTGAAGTATCGGGCGCATGCGGTGGAGGTCAGAGGAATTTACGCGGCTCCAATGGAAAAACACATATTTCCATGGGACCAAACCTACGAGGAGTTGTTCATCAGTTGGTCAGAGTATGAGAAAATGCATCCTTTCAAAGGGATATCTTGAGATGATTGTTGGAAAACTGTTAGGAGAGAACGCCACATGATGAGTTTTTGTTTTGTTTGACTACACTTTAGCCATTATTTTTAGTTAATTTTACATTATAAATAAGAGCATCGACCTATTAATGAAGGGTTGATAGTTGTTGCAAGAAACTCTTTCTTTTTGGTTGTCAAGAATTATTTTCGAGCTACCATTAATAGAGAAGTCCTTCTGGACTAGAGACGAAGTTATTTTCATCAAATGCATGTGTGATTGGACATGGAGAAGAACTATTTCCTATCTTGTTTCATGAATGATGTTGTAATGAGTAAGAGTTATTTAATCTATTGACAAGTTATCTGGTGCAATGTTTTGTTGTTCTTTACTTTAATGATGAAGATGAATCGTTGTGTTATCATGTGATGGATGATTAGTGTAGGTGAATTATTTTGATTTCCATTATATTATCACATATGTGTTTTCTTTCTGATAATTAGTATCTTGGACAATAATTGGATTCTCACATGGTTAACGGATTATTACTAGGCATGTGGTATAAAATTTTCGTCTGCATGCTTGAGTAACGGGTTATCCCAAGCTTAGCCTCTTCTCCAGTAGTTAAACTTAGTCATGTATTGTTGCCAAGTTGGTTTATACTGGATTACATATTATATTGGTCCCACCTAAGAGAAAATAAAAAAGAGAAAGTCCAAACTGAAGGAGATGCCTTTAAAAGAAAACATAAAGCCCATCGATTAATTGGTCGGATCGCAAGATCTGGAGAACCATTCTACTATTAAACAATGTAGAGTTTAATTGGGCCTCGGTGGTGGTTTTGGTTCCTACTATTGAATCAAGGGATCTAGGAACCATCAATATAATTGGTGCTAGAAGGAGGGCTTGAGAATGAATGGATGAATACATATTTTACATAGTATTTCAAACAACCTATAGATTCAAAACAACCCACGTGCATGGCTAGTCATTCCCAAGATAGCCCACACATGGTTAGTACTCTTGAAAGGAGTAACTCACCCCATACAAAGGAATAACCTTTGTACCGTGACATACCTTATGCTCTTCCTCATGAGGAATTAAATCAATTCAGAAAAATCACAAGAGAATACACCCGACAGATCAGTGCATTGTTCGTAGCTCCGATACTTTCTCAAAGAAAAAATATAAGTAGACTAGTGGTCAATACTCCCGATGAAGTTTTTGTGCACATGGTAGAAGACTTAATAGATTTCACAATCACCGAAATCCAAGATCATCTTGATCTGATACCCGAAACGCCAATCGACGACGTCTCAGAATCTAAAGATATGGAAGGCAACAACGACCATAATGAAGAAAGGGGAAACCCACCACTGAATAATCAACCCTGGTTGGCCAGAGACTCTTTGGCCCTCTCAGGACCAGTCCATAACCTTCCCTGATATCCAGAGAAGTTACTTCCTAAGTTAGACCCAGAAACCTTAGGATTGATTGAAGATCATATCAAGAAATTTATACTAGTAATCAAACTTATGAACGTTCAGCAAGAAGACGTAGTTTGCAGTTTGTTCCCCTACACTTTTGAGGAATCAACCTCCACATGGTATTTTAACCTACCTGTAGGATCCATAACTAGCTGGACAAAGTTTCAAAATGATTTTTTAGATAAATTTGCCGAAGAAACCACTACAGGAGTTCTGATGGCGGAACTGTTCATAGCCACCATGAGTTCAAAAGAGAAGGTTAAAGATTTCAATCAAATATTCACAACCATATTAAAAAAATTCCAGCCCGAAACCAAACCAACTCAGGAGTTGCAAATCGAAGTATATGCTAATGCGCTCCCAGCTTCTATTTCCATGTTTGTGAAGAGGGTTTCCAAACGAACCTTAGCTGAGAATTTTGAAGAAGCTAAAATGATAGAATTCTAGATGAAAGGGTGTAAAGAAGACCAAGTCTCTTTAGTTAAGAAAGAAGTTCAACCTCTTCCTAGGAGAGCACTCCTTCTGACTAGATCGCTAGGGAAACAAGCAAAACAGAGTCCCGACAAGGGTAATGGAGACATAGAAGTTCTACAACGCATGGTTAATAAATTATCAAATGAGACCATAGACATGAAGAGAAATGAAGGGGAAGGAAACCAAGGCCAAAGGCCCTATAAGCCTTTCTTTAAAAGAAACCCACTGTTCAAAGAAATTGAACCTCCCCCAGCTAACTTGAATATCAATCTAGGGAATGTCGCATCTGATTCTTTCTGTACTTATCACTAGGAAAACCACTCTGAAAGAGACTTCCCTCAATGGGTGGATACCATGAATTTGATGGCCAACCATTTTTTAGATGAGGTTTCCCTAACCGAACAACCAAGTAGTTTGGTTATGAATGTTTCTGACCAATAAGAGATTGACCCACCAGAAGATACAACAATGCTGATATGGGATCCTGACCTAATTATGACTTCCGACGACCTATTTCAGGTTCAAGAACCACCCGTAGAGGTCTCAGTTGTGAAAATGATAAGTAAAGGTCCTCATGTCTCAAAGGATTCCACTACCACTCAAATGTAAGGGGAAAGGTCAACTCCTGATCACCCTGTTATCACTGAAATTTCGTCCGCAAATGGTTACAGGAATCCAGCATCTTCAAACAGCTATTAGTTCACCCATGGACCAAAATTACCAAAAAAACATTTCCAAAAGGTCCAAAAATATACAACCAGTTATAAAATCAGGATGCATTATGACTATACAGGGCACGCGCGCACATGCGCCATCAAGAAACGCAGGAAAAGCGCACATGCGCACGATGCACGACTGTGGATGCTAAAAGCCACGCACACCTGAGAACGATGCATTTATGATGTTGGTTGGCCTCCCACCCACTTTTGGTTCAGCTTCCAAGTCAATTTGACATCCAAATCTCGGCTGGATCTGGATGGGTGATTGGTCAAATACCTAAAGGTGCCCTAAACAACCCCTTTTCACACTAAAAGATGGTTGCACAATACCTCAAAGTGGTGCTATAAAATAAGGCCACGGGTGCACTACATCAGGTATTCATTTGCAAGGTTATGTTGCTACTATTATTTTAGGGAAACCTCTTTTCTCATCAAGAGCATACTAGCACCATTCCATTTGGGCAATCCAAATCACCTTTTGAGTGGGTTAGCTTGGGATTCTTTCACCATTTCTTTCAAGTTTTCAAGTTGTAAG
>SNQJ01S0147315.1:0-23769 GCA_010110895.2 Picea sitchensis
TATGTGTATTTTAAATTAATTGGTGATCATTTGATTTATTTGGTCTTGTATGTGGATGACATGTTGTTGATAGGAAACAACAAGGAGATTATCCAGGATGTGAAAACTTAGGTGTCCTCTAAATTTGACATGAAGGATCTCGGTGCTTCAAAATTCATTTTGGGCATGGAAATTAAAAGAGATCGGAAAAGGAGGAAACTATGGTTAAATCAGAGAAAATATGTCGAGACAATATTGCAGATGTTTAATATGCAGGAATGTAAACCGGTCAAGGTTCCTATTCCTGTTGGTGTAAAGTTATCTGTGGATCAGTGTCTCAAGACACATGAAGAGGAGGAGGACATATCTCGTGTTCCATATGCAATTGTAGTTGGAAGTTTGATGTATGCAATGGTAAGTGTTAGGCCGGACATTTCACATGTAGTGGGAGTTTTGAGCAGGTATATGTCAAAACCAGGGAAGGAGCATTGGACAACAATAAAAAAGGTTTTCGGGTATTTGTGTGGCACTTCTACCTATGGATTGTGCTATGAAGGAAGATCGGGATTGGACAGAGTGGTGGATATACATGGCTTTGTGGATGCAGACTGGGCTGGAGATCTGGATCATAGGAGTTCTACAAGTGGGTATGTGTTTAACCTGTTTGGAGGAGAAATAAGTTGGATGAGAAAAAGACAGGTTGTAGTGGCACTTTCAACTACAAAAGATGAATACATGGCATCCACTCATGCAAGTAAGGAAGTAGTATGGTTACAAATATTGTGTTCAGGTATTAGGTTGGGACAACAAGTTGTAAGGATAGATTGTGACAGTCAGAGTGCAATTTTTCTAGTGAAGAACCCAACTCATGATTAAAAAACAAAGCATATTGATATTAAATATCACTTTGTGAGAGACATGGTTGAAGAAAATAAAGTAATGTTGATGAAGGTGGAAACTTTCAAGAATGTTGCAGATTCATTAACAAAATCTATGAGCACTGAGAAGTTCTCTTGGTGTAGAGGATCCATGGGCATTGCTGCCCTGGATTGTTGACTATGTAACTCCTTGTATGCAAAGAAAACAACAAGTGGGAGAATGTTGGGTATGTGTTATATTTTTTTCATGAGAAGTAGTGTATGAGCGTATGCTCCAGACGCACAGGGGGTTTGGGGGTAGCGCCCTCGAGAAAAAAAAATTCTGCCTCAGGAAGCATGTCACGTGCCTTGGAAAATGTGTCACATATTTAGGTGGTTTTTCGGCACATGGTTTTTACCAATGGTTTTCTATTTCCGGTTAAGGAATTAGGGTTGTGGACTAATACAGGTCATTTGGGTTAGGGTTTTGGATGTTGTTGGCTCCTATATGTATATTGTATTGTAAACAATGTAACACACATGAATGAATATAGAATATGTTGGTTTTCTCGGTTCGGGTTTCCAGGGGAAAAATCTCTGTGTAATGTTTGGATTTGTCATTGTATCTTTTTTGTTCTTTTACTGAATATCTGTCTGCAGTAGATATTGTACAAGGTTAAAATATACAAATTTGACTGTGGAAATTTTCTAGTAAGCCATTATTATTATTCTATTGATGATTGGTGAACTTTTGGTTGGATTACTTCCTTGTTTTCATGGTTAAAAGTTGCTTCTGTAGAAAATCATTGCTACAACCACTTGTATGTCATAAACATACTATGAAAAATTATCATAACAACCATCTAATACCACTAAAAGTTGTGCTAAAGTGTTGAGAACTTATCTACATTTTTTATGCTTCATAGCTCAACTGATCTTTGATGCTTTAAGTGGTTTAATCTGTAGTAGTTACTTGATTTCATTGTTGATATATATATATCTTTGTTTATTTATGAAATTAGGTACAACAATATTAACTTGCTAGTCCACTTAACATATTTCATGCATAATTGTATTTTCTTGTGTCTCGAGTAGGTACAAACACTTTCCGTAGGTACCCAAAGACTTGAAACCCTTAAACCACTTTCGAAAAATGCCATCAAAGCCATCTTCCACATAGAAAATTGACCTACAGGGGTATTCATATCATCATCTCACTTTCTGTCCCTTTTCCCCGGAGGGTCACCATGATTCCCCCCTTGAGGTGATCACTTCACCTCTAAAGTGACGGGAGTAACTATCTGAGGTGACAGTGGGTAGTTATTCTCCTAGTTTTCGCTATCTTGTGGTTTGGGTCGAGATTTTCGCAACCTAAAATTTGTGCGATAAAAAATATAACATACACCCAACAATGGGCATAGTAAATGAAATATATCATCTTCATTTTCCTTACTTAAAGAAACCTATCAAGACCATACTTGTGTATGTTTTGGAAGTTGTCCCATGTGAGTATTTTATTTCTTAATACCAACCACATGAATATACGAGATCTTAAGGGAAATTTATACTTCCATAATTTTTTCCACCGCCAAACTGTCTCCAGTATTTAGTCCTTCACGTAGAGCTTTGCACCCCAATTTTAAAGTGTAAGACCCCCATATTTTTCTTTGAATGGATTAGTTCATCATCTTCCTCTTTGATTCTAGCATGACTAGCTCTGAGTTTTGGGATATCGTCATTCCACATTACTCCCTTTTCACCTCCGAGCCTATTATTATCTGCTAATTTACAACTTGATTACATATAGAAGTAAGGTTACCATCTACTACTTGATAGGGAGTATAAATTCCCTTTCTAAGAGAATTTATGAACTGATAAAGAAACTTGAATTCGTTCCACAAACTACCCAAGGGTCAACATCAATGTTTGAAAAAACAAGTATTCCAACAGTAATAGGGTTGGCCTAATAGTAAAGGGGCCTCATGTGTAGTGCGTGAATATGTATATATAGAGATAATGTATTCATTATTGTACACAATGAATTGTGATGTATGAATGTATTTGGATATTTGGAGGAGGTCATCCTATTATTTAAGAAGTTATTGTGTAAATTATCTCTCTTATGTATATTCGAGTTGTGCTCCACACTCACATTGGTGTACATGGTGTGTAATTATATTGTGTTATGATATTTTAAGCATTTGGTACATTACATTTGGTATCAGAGCATCAATCCTAGGGTTTTGTTGCCTCAAGCGAGTCATCTTGGAATTTTTTCTATAACGTTTTTTCTGGGCTGCTTCAGATAACGAAAAAATTTGGAGTTGATTTAGAAGATATATCAAGGTACCATTTGTAAAACGTTCAGGTTCTGGGTTATTATGATTTATGAGATACATCCTGTGGAAGTTAGGGATTTTTACTAGCCTTTAAATCAATCTCAAACGTGTCATTTTGGGAATTTCTCTATAAATTTCTTCATGATGTTTCGGACTATGAAAATTTCCAAATACTAGGAAAATATGTTAAGTTTCACCTCATAAATTTTTTATATTTTGGATCATTTTATTTTCTAATATACAGTGTGTGGAAGGCAAGGTTATTTGACCAGTCTTATAACTAGTCTCAAACATGTGTTCTGGGTAAAATAATCATATCCTCTTCAATGAGGATCCAAATTTAGTGCCACTAATTGTATTTGAAAGAGGACAGTCCATAGTGTTTCTGGTACAAATTTCAGAATTGGGTATTAAATATTGGACACGTAGCATTATGTACAAGTTCCTTCTCCAAAAAAGGCCAAAAATCAACAAAGTTTGGAAAAGTTACCATAACTTTCATTTGGAACATAATTTTTTGGTCAAACCTATGGAATTGCAAATAAGACATATCATAGTACTACAGGTCGCAATTTCAGACTCAGAAAGGTCAAAATTTCATAAATATATAAGAAGGAAGGTCAGCTAGAAGGACATACTCTAAATCAAGGTTTTCAAAGGTATGTCTAATTAAAACTATCATAACTTTTGATTGGGATTTCCGATTGAGGTGAATCAAAATCCATTGGAAATAGAAAACATAGAATATTATATGAGAAAATTTATTACAACTAATTGAGGTCATTATCCTTAACATATTGAGGATGTAATTTCAAGTTTGAGGTTAGATGTCAATTAAGAATCAATGGAAATACCTCAATTTATAGGAGATGAAAATAAAGATGAAATCAATCCTATGGAATGGTTGAAGTTGGTAAAGGAATATGATAGGACTCCTTCAACAACAACAAAAAAAATGTTTTTTTGATGAATCTCAGAAGTGGTGGATGAGTATTAACAAGGATACTAGATGGAACTACACATGGGAAGCATTTGAAAAAATCTTCTCAAATAAATGGATCAGGGATAAAAAAAAATGGAGGAGATGAATCAAATTAAATATGAGTTATCTAAAATATGATACCTTAATGAAGCATTCATTTAGGAAGTGTTATCCCCTATTTCTAGGGATAACTAAGGAGATGATGTCTCAAGGCCCTCAGGTTGAAGACATGGAGTGCCAAGAGACAGATGGCTGACAACGTCCACATGCACAAGCAGAGACCCACTTCACCACCACACATCCTCGGTTCATCACAATGGAATTCACCACATCATATCACTTTTGGAAGACAAAGGGTGTTTATCCATGAGGTACAAGTAAGGTATTGTGGTAAGTTTCACTCTAATACTTGAGGCATTTGAATATGTCACATTTAAAGTTGCTTTTGATTATAGAACGTATGCTTGGAAATTATGTTATTTTCCCTGTTTCACCTTGGTGGTTGACACTGTTCCCTAATAAATGGTCACCCTTGGGGATGGGTTTTATACTGAAAGGTCCCCTTGATGAGTCATCCTACCATTCCCAATAATACTTATCACTTTTCATTTCCTTGTCTTTTGGTATTTTCGGGTGTACTGACCCAAGAAGTGATTGTACCTCATTTCATGGGAAGAAGGAGATGAAGGCCCAGAGGGAATGTAGTTGGAAAAAGATAAAAGCCAAAAATATAACCTTCTAGATGCTCTCCCAAGGAGGTCTTGAGAACGATGAAACATTTCTCCTAAAAAATCAAAGACCTGTAAGAACAATTTCATATTATATAGACGTCCCACTTGTTGAGGGATCTACACAAGTGCATTACAACCTTTGCTTTACCCCTGTGACACTCTTTGTACCTATCCCTTCAAGTGACATTGTGGTACTACCTCCCAAGTCTTATATTACCCATTTGGAGTACCCAATTATTCTGGACTTTATTCAATTAATGGAAAATAAATGGGCTTGGAAAACTGATGCATTAAAAACGAAGGTGCAACACACCCTCTACAAAGGCACCCATAAATCAGAATATTGAAATTGTTCAAGTCGGAATAATTTCTTGGTGTCTTAAGCTTGCTAAAGCCACTAAGGCATCTTGATTGGCCTAGTAGTTCTCTAGTTATAATAAATTAAAATCTACAGTGATTAGGGCTACAACAAAACACATTCAAATTCTTACTTTAACTTGTTTTTCAACCGTGGAAATTTGCTTGGAAGCCACTACTATTGTTCTACTTCTTATTAGCTAACTTTTTTATGGTTTACTTGCTAATTTTTATGGTTGAAATTTTCTTCTGTAGAAAATATTTTCCACATCCACTTGGATGTTACTATAATTCTATGAAAACTCTATCTAACAACCCTCTTTTACTATCAAAGTTTGTGCTAAAGTATTGGAACATTTTCTACTTTTTTAGTCCTTCATTGTAAAATAACTATTTGATAATTTTGATGGATAATTTAGTAGTAACAAGATCTTATTCTTGCTGATGTATATTATTGTTTATTGCTGCAATATTGGACAACATGCTTCTCTTTCTTTTCCACTTGATTATTAAGCTTGCATCTTGGTCATTTATCTTGTCTCAGGTAGGATTAACACTTTGGTGTAGGTACTCAAGGCTTTCACAACCATACTCCATACACAAGACTCATTTACAAGCTTCCATCATTGACCTAAGGGTTTCCCTTCATAATCTCTCTATCCTCCATCTCAATCCCCCTAGGGTCACTGGGATTCCCCCCTTGGGTAGGATTTCTCCTTCACTAAAGAGAGGGGTGTTGGCATAGGGGTAGACCCAGGGTTCAATGCTTCAACAACGCACCAACAAAACCCTAACTACCGACCCTTTTGGCAACACCTGCGAAGCAGATTCAGTCTCACCTGAGGTAGAGGCGGGGGTGGTTGCAGGACTCCAGTGTCTGCAACCTTAGCCGGGACACAGATCTGTGATCGTAGCACCTTAATAGAACAATTAGCAGTTATAGATCGTTAGTATTCAACTTGAACTTACAACACAGGTAAACCCTAACAACAGGTCAACGCAATATTCACCCAGATCTAGTATATTCAAGCACTAAGCACATTCACATAGGTTATATCTAACATTCATCCATATTATTAAGCACAAATCATCACATATCTATCTATCATTCATATTGCATCAAAGCACTAAGCAAGTAAACACATAACACATCAATACATCACACAAAGCATAACAACGCAGGATATATGTGGTTCACCCCCAGCCTGGGGCTACGTCCACCAACTCTTCTTCTCTTTTATTGTCTTATGTTAATCTTCTACATGCACAGAGCCACAAGATACTACTTCGCATAGGACAGGAGATCTATGCGCACTTCGCTAGATCCTCCTTCCCTGAGCTAGATTACAACACAAAGCCTTTACACAGTCTCTTACAGTCACTTGCACTTAACTCTGCAAGTTCTCAACATAGCATGCACAAAGCATTTAAAATTTTCACTTAGCATTTGGCTAGGTACCAAGCCTCTCCCTCTTTCTTACATCACCTAGAATTCTATTTATATGTTACAAAAGGGCCTAAACATGGGTAAACCCATGGGCCAACATCCCCATACCCATTACATAAACCCAAAAACCAAAAATCCCTAAACAAGGGGTCGAGATCCCGCGATCTCTGCTTCGACTTGCGCTCCACCTTCGACAACGTGTCGAAGTACCAAAATAGGTAAAACATTACCAAGGATCCTCAAAACTTGGTCAAGGGCCAACAATCCCCCAACACTCACCTGTGACTTGTTCCGAGTCACTCTGATCTAGGTAGCTCTGCCTCAAAAAGCCTCGAGCCTAGCTCGATCTGCTTTGACCAGTTGTTGCGCCAAGGCCTCCTGCTCGATGAAATCTTGGATAATTGCTTCATTGACAAGTCCCTCTAAGCGTTGTTCGACTATAGTGACTACTTGTTCCAGCTCTTCTCCCCGGCCTTCAATCTCCTCAAATGGTTGGCACACTTCGCCCTGGACTGGTTGGAGCCTCTGATTCACTTCCATGACTTTTATTTGTATGGTGTGGAGCTACTGTTGAGCAGTGCGTTGTTCCTGGGATTGCTTCATCCTTTCAATTGCTAACAGGAGCTTCAATTGCGCCTGTACTGTCACTGCTTGTTGATTTTCCTCCTGGAGCTATGACTCCAGTGCCTTTAGTTCATGGTCTTTAGTAAGTCACTCATAGGTTTGTGCACTTCTACTTCTAATCTATTTATATTCTAGAGTGAATGCTTTGATCCTCTCAACTGCGCTTCGGGTAGTGGCTTCTCTTTGGTCTCACATGTCCTGTGGGGTACTTGGCATTGTTTGTAGCTATAGATCTACGATTCTCTATTGAGGCTTCTGGATAGCTTCCGCAAGCTATGCTACCTTATGCTCCACTGGTTCTTTTGCATTTTTCTCTAATCCTGTCATAGAGCAAAGTGCTCTGCTGACTGCTTCTTTGACTTTGAGCTGCCCTACGAGAAACTGATCTTTCTCTTGCTTGACCTGTGCTCTCTCCTCTTCGAACTTGGTGTGGAGGTCATCCTTATCCTATTGTTCAACTCGACGTTGCTCTAACACTTCATGTTGTGCTTTCTTCAAGGCCAACGTGGCTTGTTCTTTCTCTTCTTGCGCTCGACGAAGGCGAGCTTCGGTCACATCAACTATTCTGCGGAGTTGGGTGGGTTCATCTCCCAACTCTGGTTCTTCTGATGGTGGGGGCACAATGGATATTGTGCGACTGGATCAAAGGGTCCATTGTACGCCTCTTATTTCTGTCTCAATTTTTTCATACATGGTTGTTTGCTTGGCTTCGGTGTTCTGCATAATATACTGCGAGGCGTCTCATACGTCTGCGATGATGAAGTCGAAGTCATTGAGCGTGAGCACAGTATGCATCTTAGTCTTGGTGGCTTTGGATTTCTTCTGCAAGGTAGGTTTTTTGGGGGAAACCTTTCTTTTCTTAGAGGGATCAATCCCAACCATGAGATCCCTAGGCAGTGTTACTTCGCTTTGCTTCTGTTGGTCTTCTTTGCCATTGGATTCTTATTTATTTACTATGTCATTATCTACTCGTCTAGGTGATTCTAAAGCAGTTTCGTCTGAGTCACTGCTCAAGTTTTGTACCTCTTCAGTCTTCTTCCTTCTTCTAGGTCCAGGTGTATCATGCTCTTTGTGAGTGGCCTCTGAGCTACCAATTAGTCCAGGATCAGAAATCTCTGTGGGGTCAGCATGGATAAGGAGATTTTTAGACCAGTCCTTAGTTATCTCCTCGAGGTCCTCCTCTGTGAACTTATAGTATGACTGAAGCTCTTCTTCATGTTCGTCTGCACACCCAGTGATATAAATAAAGAGTTGATTTGCACAAAACTTCATGAGGGGTCTGAACCGGTGCAGGGTGTTCGGTGTCATACGAGGGACAACCCCAATAGCCCTCTTTAGCTGGAGATAGTATGTGTGGAATACCGCGTTCGACTGCCACTGTTTTCCCATATCGCTCGAGTACCAGAGCATGTTGAAATTCGCAACGAGTGGCTCTAATGGCTCAATATCCGGGAAGGTCGCACCTTCTGGCATCTCCCATGCAGTAAATGCTGTGAGGATCAGTAGCCAGCTGAAATGGAACTCATAGCCCTGATCCTTAGCTTCACGACAATCTAATTCTAGTTGGTTGACTAAGGACTTCGCCCAATTTATTTGGAGTCCTTCTACACATTTTTTGGTGAGGTCAACAAAAAACCTTGTGACTTGAGTAGGTTTATTCTTTCTCACTAGCTTTCCTACGATCAGCTGGCAGGCCAGGTGCACTGTGCCATTCTGGATGGAAGCTACCTTGTAGCCTCATGTTCCCTTTTCTACATTGTCATAGGTATTCTTAATTCTCTGAGCCAGGGTGTGGTCTGTAGCCTTCCCTGGGTAGAAGTCTTGTGGGTTTGGTCCCTGCATGTTCAATCCGGTGATCCTATGGATCAACGTCGGATCGACTGTAATGCGTCTGTCTAGCCATAGATAGCCTCCATGGTAGCATGATAGTAGGAGTTTAACACACACGTTAACCTCCTGGTGCCTTCTGAAATGTGGAATCTTCATCACATTCAAGGTGGTGGATTGTGCGAGGTTCATAGTCCATGGTTGGGGGATTATTTTCGAGTTCCTCTCCTTTGTCCTGATCAAGTATCTATGAGGGGCGAGAATACTTTGGTTCTTGTGGTCGCCTAGGTTGAATTCGCTGAATTTTAATGTCGCAATATTATCTTGTTGTGTTTTAATTGCACGTAGCCCCTTCGGGAGGTACACAATAACCAAGGTATAATCGAAATCCCTCAGGACACTGTCACGACTCACTGTGCCAGCCAAAGGAGAGATGTAGTCGGGTAGGATAGTCGGGATTAACTTCACATTCGCCAAGTCATCTCAATGCTTGGTTCTTTTCTCGGCTGCAGTTCGGGATGGTCCGGATCCGCGAGCAGTCGATGGGGAGGCTTTCACTCCTCTCATCGACGAGGCTTGAATCCCGATGGACATTACTTTTTCAGCCATTAAATCGATTAAAACTTCTTCTACACACTTTTCAGTTGCACTGAGTTCGTCCGACATACACGCTCAAGATCAGATAACTCATATTGATGAATGAATGATTCACTACAATAGAACATGTGTCGATCTTAGTAAACACAACATGGTAGCAATGAGTTCTCTCGTTGGGGTGGATACAATTTGCAAAAGTATTCTCACTGCAATAGTCAATGGAATAAGTAGACATCGGTGTAATGGATCTCTCCAATGGACAAGAGGCCTTCAACAATGTGGTTCTATCCGTTGCGGTGTGGTCCCAATGGTCTGAAGACGAGCTTTCTGGTCATAACTGTTGTTCTAACCATTTGGGGGCATTAGTCTAACAGTCATAAGGCCTCCAACGATTATATTGCTTCACCATGGAAAAGTGCCATGTTGCGTTGTTATGATATCCCAACAAAGTTCCAGTTTTGCAAGCCTTCCTTTTGCGAAGTCCCCTCTGGAACCTTTTGCAACTTCTCTATCTTTGCTCTCTTCTTACTGATCTTTCTAGCCTTCTTCCATGTGATCTTTGTCTCGGTATTCCTCTTTCCATTCTGATTCTTATCTTCTTTTGGTATAGTAACTTCACGTTGTTGAGATTCTTTCCTAGGGTTCAAGGGAAATACTTCTTCTCTGTCTGGGGTAGGTTCTCCACTCTTCTGTGAGTCTTCTTGTGTTCTTTCAACTTCGACATCCAAGTTTCTGGTTCTAAACAACTTTGATTCATTCTCTTGTTCTTCAATCAAGTGTGTTATCCTCCTAGTCATGAAATCTTTTAGTTCTTGCTTCTTTTGTTCTAGGGCTTCCTCTTCTTTTCTTCTGGCCTGATCCTTCTCAATCCAGGTTTTTCCTAGTAACATAGCAAATGGGGTGTCTCTCTCAATAAATTTAACAACCTCAAAATCTTCCTTTGTCGAAGTTCCATGAGCACTCATAGATATCTGGTTGAGTCTTCAACATAGGGTTTTCAACTTTCCCCTAAATAATCCTATTCCTCCTAATGAAGGAATCATAGAATGCTTCCCTAAAATTTCCCAGGTTCTTTCTATGATGATATTCACTTGTGTTTCCTCATCCAAAACACAGTTAGTGTTGAAGTCTCCTATTCTTGTTTCTATGCACTCTTTTTCTTTGAAGATCTATGATAAATTGACATTTATGTGACCATTCAGGGTTTCTTTCATTTGTAGCAATACATTCTCTGATTCTTTCTAAGGTTCTACCATGGTCTTAGTTGTGTGATCTTCCTCAAGGTTTTCTTGTCTCGTATTCATTCTGTCAACCTTAGCAATCATTCTAGGGCAGTATAAAACTTCATGGTCTATAGCTTTACAACAAAGGAAAATAGGACCTCTACCAGGGAATTCCTTAGCAAGATTTCCTGGTCTTTTGCAACTATAGAAAAGAGTTAATCCTCTCTTTCTTTTGAATGATCCCCAACCTTTCCTGTACTGCGCACTAGGGTCATAGTAACTAACCTGCAAAAAATTCGTTCTAGGATGTTGCATCCATTTGTTAGTCCAAACATTATTTCTATGCATAGGAATAACATATCTTTCATCATTTCTATAATATCTACTCATATCAAATCTTCTTTCTTCTAGTTGTGCCCTAGTTTTCAGGCTAGGACAAAATTTATCAAACATACCTAGATTCATACTTTCGAAATACAAATTTCCACTTATCTTACCTTTTCAATCAAAACTTTTCATTGTTCTTACCTTTATCAGCGCACAAAGCTTCAATATATTACCTCTTTTCTTTAGATATGAATTCTCTTCTTAGCACAGAGCTTCACAAGTCAAGTAGAATACTACGCACTAGGGAAACAGATCTACGCACAAAGATTTCTCTTTTCTTCAGTTCCCAGCAATCACAGTTTCAGGTCCCGACAACAGAACCATTTGTTGTCACAAGGGCATACCCGGGGTTCAATGCTTCTACAATGCACCAACAAAACCCTAACTACCGACCCTTTTGGCAACACCTACGAAGCAGATGCAGTCTCACTTGAGGTAGAGACAGGGGTGATTGCAATACTCTAGTGTCTGCAACCTTAGCTGGGACATAGATATGTGATTGTAACACCTTAACATAACACTTAGAAATTATAGATATTTAGTATTCAGCCTTAACTTACAGCGCAGGTAAACCCTAACAATAGGCCAGTGCAGTATTCGCCCAGATCTAGTATATTCAAGCACTAAGCACATTCACAAGGTTATATCTAGCATTCATCCATATTATTAAGCACAAAACATCACAGATCTATCTATCATTCATCTTGCATCAAAGCACTAAGAAAGTAAACACATAACACATCAATACATTGCACAAAGCATAGCAACACAGGATATACGTGGTTCACCCCCAGCCCGGGGATACGTCCACCAACTCTTCTTCTCTTTTATTGTCTTCTATCAATCTTCTACATGCACATAGCCACAAGATCCTACTTCGCATAGGACAGGATATCTGCATGCACTTCGCTAGATCCTCCTTCCTCGAGATAGATTATAGCACAAAGCCTTTACACAGTCTGTTACAGTCACTTGCACTTAGCTCTACAAGTTCTCAACATAACATGCACAAAGCATTTACAATTTTCACTTAGCACTTGGCCAAGTACCAAGCCTCTCCCTCTTTCTTACATCGCCTAGAATTCTATTTACATGTTACAAAAAGGGTCTAAACATGGGTAAACCCATGGGATGACATCCCCATACCCGTTACATAAGCCCAAAAACCAAAAATCCCTAAACAAGGGGCCAAGATCCCACAATCATTGCTTCGACTTGCGCTCTACCTTCAACAACCTATCGAAGTCCCAAAATAGGTCAAACATGACCAAGGATCCTCAAAACTTGGTCAAGGGCCAACAAGGGGAGTACTTATCTAAGGTGATAGTGGGTAGGCATTCCCATTGTTGTCTCACATTTGTGTATTGGTTCGGGATTTTCCCAACTTACAATCTGTGTGATAACATTTTGGCACCATTGTCAGGGAGGATTATGAATCCTATTTCGTGCCCTAATAACATCTTGGAAAGATTTGATCCCAAATCCTTTACCCCTAGCTTTCTTGGTGATTTCACTTGAGGGAGGTTCCATTTCCATTTCCCTTCTTGATGAACTAAATCTCATTTGGTGAATCCACCATCCCACAATCCATCTTCTAGGAAGACCCTCCCCCCCATAAGATTCAAACCTTCCAAAAATTACCCAAGAAAGCCTCCATTCCATTCCCCCATTGTCAAAAAAATATTCCACGGTAACCTCCAACTTGCACCAATGGCTCATTGTCGGGGAAAATACCTCTGTAAGCCCTTGAACATGGCTTCCATCGTTGGATATCCGAATACCATGCCTAAATAGATCAACAAATGGTTTCCAAATTTATTTGGAAACAATGTAGTCACCATAGAACATTACTTGCATGTAAATGATCGAGACATGGAGAACAAGGGAGTGGAACATGAAGATGTTGCAATGAGGTTACTAGCAACATCCCTTGCAGAAGATGAACAAAGGTGGTTTGATAGATTACCAGATAACCATGCTGAAACATACAAAGAATTTGCTAAGCTATTGATAACTAGATGGTCAGTGAAGAAAGATAGTAGAATGCTAATGAATTATTTCAACCAGATAAAGAAAAAGGAGAATGAGATAGTGAGTGAATTTGATACCAGATTTGACAAACTGTATAGCCAAATCCCCCAGGATTTGCACCCTACCAAAATTGTTTTCCGTCTTCTCTATGTCAATACCTTTGAAGGAAAATTTGGTTTCATCCCGAGGGATAAGAAACCCCACACTTTGGCAGAAGCCAAAGAATACAGTGTAGAGATCGAGGATAATCTTCTTTGCTCCAAGTTCGATCCTTTTCAATATCCTCATGCCAGAGTAGAACAAAAAACAAAGACAACTACAAGCAGTGCACCAGATCCAATTGCTCTCATAGATTAGAATCTTGATAAGATGAATACTCAGTTTGTCCAAACTCATAATCAGGTTATGATATGATTAACAAATTTGGAAAGGAATCGGTCTGCTCCAAGACACCCATTCATCATAAAAGAATCCATAGGTTGGAAGGAAAAACCTCAATAAGAGGCAAAGGATCCTGACACTTTGAATCCTATCGTGATGATGAACATGGAGGAATTACCATGGTGTTCTCCTTTCCAAGAACCTCATCCGAAGGAAGAATGTCTAAGATGAGAAGAAGACTCTCCTAACAATATCAACTTCATAGATACAATCTTTGCCTTTCAGGATGATGGTGATGACGACTCCGTAGATATTTCACAAGAACATCTTGATGAATTTTGAAAAAGGGGAGATAGACAAGGTTGGCTCAGAGTTATTAATTAGTTGATTGAAGATCAGAGGAACACATTAAAGAAGAGTGAGATCCTAGATTATGCAAGAAGGAATTAAATTCCTATCTTGCCTCCACAGACTTTAGAGAAGCAAACCTCATCTCATCCAACAAAGAAAGATTCAATTCAGCCAAAGGAAATTGCTCCCCAACCAATAAAGAGGGTGGTCCCACCTCCCCTACCACCAGTTCAAGAATTGACCAATGTAGTCAGAAGAGATTCAGTTGAACATAGATGTCCCGCCCATGGTTGGAAAAATGAATATGACAATCATAGTGACAGAAATGTGAAAAAATCCTTTCCTTAGAAGAGAAGTGTTGAAGTTGTTGATAGTGTTAGATGAGGCAGAAGATCCTTTGATAATCCTAAACACCATGTACCTTGGATGACAAAACAATCCTAACCCTCCCTTCTAGCTTTCTTTTGGGATGAATAATATCATCTTGCAAAATTGAATGCTAGATTCTGGGGCCTCAACAAATGTGATATCGTTAAAGGTTATGAAGCAACTTGGCCTCAAGGTGAGTCGACCCTATGGAAATGTTTGTGGCATAGATTCCAAGAAGGTCAAACTTTATGGACTCAAATAAGATGCAGAGTTCGATTTGGTGGATTTTCCTCACATTAGAATTTGTTGGATTACTAAGAGGGGAGTGAATAAGTAATAGAGCAATTCAATCCTTTTTAACCACAAAATGCAAGTGTTATATCAATGTAGCATTATCATCCAATAGTTCTATAGTAAATAAACAATGAACAAATGAGAAATCATACACATACACAGTACACCAATGTTTTACATGGAAACCCAAAGTGGGAGAAAACCACATAATGCTTATTCTTATATGTATTTAAGAATTACATTCATTGGAAGCACCAACTTCCTTTGTTTTCCAGTTGCAACTGGAAGGAGGCTCCAACCCCTTAGTTTCTCAGGCTACAACCTGAGGGAAGATACAACTCTCCAATTCTTTGGGTACAACTAGAAAGAGGCTACACCCCCTTACGTTCTTCAGCTACAACCGAAAGGTGGATACAACCACATGTCCTTGACCCGTCCAACCACCCATTTTTTCTTCTTGTAGAGTTCTATTGCAGCGGTTTTACTTCCGCGAATCCACCTTCATGATTTTTCTGCTGTGGTTTTTTTGCCGCACTTTTCCTGCTATGATTTTTCTGCCCCACTTTTTCTGCCACACTTTTTCTTCTGCACTTTTCCTATCGTAGTTTTCTATTGGCATGTTTTATAGGAAGTGTGTTCTTGTCATTGATGGAAAGAACAACAACGACGATGCAAAACAAGAAAAACATAAGCTCGGGAGGAGAAGTGAACAATATGCAAAGATCAAATCTCCGAAGGGAAAGCGTAATATAGAAACATGATCCAGGTCAAAATCCTTGATCGTGGATCTTCCCTGAGAGTCTTCACGACCGTCGGATCAAATTAAGTGACAGATAGGATAAACGGAGAGCCATATAGCCAGATTAAATATCATCTGTCAAATCATTCTAAAGTGGAAGGAAAGGATAAGTTAGAATAAGGGCACACGAATCTCAGCGCCTGATAATCGGGCACTCAGATCTATGGTAGACAGGGCATATCAGACCCCCTTGACCTTTCTTCCTTTAACTATGTGGGGGTCCAAGTTGGTGGTATTTCCCACGTGGGACCCTCATATGTGTCACCTTCCTGTCAACTCAGACCCCCTCGCTCATTACCACTTACAACCTAACCCCCCCTCCGAGCAAACCACCAAACAACTCATACATACGACCTCCACGCTACGACGTCAAACTCCACTACCCCTACACGTCACACTCCACTACATTGCCTACATGTCTCACCCACGTCAATAGACCACCTCAACAAGGATATGTGGAAGACCACATCAACAAGTACACATGGAATAATCATATGATGACAAGTGTCAAGAGGAAATTGGCTCGTGCCATGTCAATAAGTGACGTAAGCAAGCTACATCACTCTAAGAATTTCATCACCAACAAATTTCAAAAGTCCCGAAGGACGAAGGTCTGACCATCTCTCTAAGCCATCCGATCTGAAGATCACTTCAGGTGCATTCTCAACCGTTGATCTAGTTCAGTGGAAGGATAGTGTAAGTGGAAGTGTTAACTGACAATAAGCAGTCTCAACCACCTATGACTTATTCAGCAGGTGACCACTCCGGAGGAGAATGAAGCAATGATTAACCTAAAGTCCCGAAGTCTCGAACACCGAAGACCCGAAGAAGACCCCGACCGTTGATCACCAGGAGGGGTACGTGTAAGAAGATTACGCATTTGGGTGAAAGCACTCCCGGAGAAACGAGTGCATAGGAGTCGAAACTCCTGAAGTATGAAGTGCGGAAGTCACTTATGATCATTGATTGTGCAGGAGGGTACGTGTCAATAGATTGTTGACACTGGGTGAAAGCATTCATGGAAAAGAAAAGTGTCGAAGAGTCAAAAAGGCTGAAGTCACAGAGGAGAGGATAGCCATTGGATTAAGGAGGAAAAATGTCATCATATATTTCATTTCAGAAGATATCCAGTCAGAAGAAAAGAGAAGTTGAGATTTGAAATCTCCAAAGTCTGAAGACCCGAAGGAGATCTCGACCCTTGATCCGATAGGGACATGCGTCAGTGGATTGTCAAATCCATAATATTGACGTACGGAGGAAAGAAAGGTTTGAAATTTGAAAATCCCAGAGCCTGGATCACAAAATAGACACAACCGTTGATTTAAGAAGGTTATATCTGATCCCTCAGTTCAAGAGCACTATCAAGATCGTGAGATCTACGGTCCCGTCACATTGCAGGGATTGAAGGTGCGTGAACTTTAAAAAGTTAAGGGTCAGCTGCAATTGAAACCATGGTTTTGGAGAAAGGGTAGGTGGTAGATGGAGGTGGATTGCAGGGAGAAAAGCAGTTGATCCCTAACCACTCTTTGATGCGCCCACAATCGTTCGCTTATGCAAGGGCGTAGCCCAAGGTCACATGCGACAGGGGGATAAGGAGAAAATAGCTCGCACCCACAATCACATGGTCATGTGAGAGCATCACCCAAGGTCACATCAGCGGAAAATAGGGGAAGGAGCTAGTGCTTCTAGGCTCCACATCATAGGTTACACATTGAAAAGTAAAAATGGCATTTGCGTGTATAATCCAACGACGTTGATCAAACAAAATCTGATAGAAGGGTTGTTGTTTCATCTCGTGATTTCTTGATCAGTTACGATTCAGTTACACTAACTGAATCATTGTTCCTGAGTGGCTGAATCATTGTTCCTGAGCGTTGGAATCATGATTCTTGAGCGTTTTTTATATTCCCAACTTGAGCATTGGAGATGCAGAGTGTAACGGATGATGAGAGAAGAAATAAAAGAAAAATGTTGTGACAGAGAGAGGTTGTTGTTTCTCGGTAAAACAAGTTGAACTGTATGTGATCAAGGAGACAACAGGAACAAAGCTTGAAAGATGCAGAGATGAAGAACATAAGTTGGACAGAGCAAAAATGGTGAAAACAATAGACTATACGCGAACTTAAGCACAAGAAGATGCGAGAAAGAACACACTAATGTAGGCAGAGCAGAGCAGTGTAGCCGAACAATGATGAGACTGGTAAGCCACTGATAAATACTGTATCACTGTAATAAATTTAAGAAAGCAAATATTTATATCTCAGGGTGGTAGGGTGGTGCCTGGGAGGATTGTTGTCCTCAGAGTTTCCAGTCAGTGCTTGAACACAGAGAGTTGTAGCTTCCATCTGGTTGCAACCAGAAAAACTAGGGTGGTAGGGTGGTGCAAGGGAGAACCATTGTTCTCTGTTATACAGGTTGGTGCATGTGTGACTGGAAGTTGGTGCTGGAACACTCAAGGAGTTGGTGCTTCCTTCCAGTGGGTGCTAGAGAAACCAGAGAGCTGGTGCTCTCAACAAGTTACAGCTTGTAAAACAGAGGTGGTAGCCTCACATTGAGTTGGTGCTCAAAGATAGATGATGTCAAAACATAAAAAGACTACCTATCATTCGAAGAAGAAGAGGTTTTCTCCCTTTATGGGTTTCCTCATGAATATTTGTCTCTGTGTATATCATATGTGTGATTGATATTTATTATTTATGTTGTTCATGACTGGCATAATATTGATGATCACTTGGAGAACATTAATAATATTTCAATAGGCATAAAATTGTTTAAGCACACTAACAATTGATTCACAACCCCCTCTCAGTTGTCTTAGTATTTCCAACATTTTCCTACCACACTTTTTCTGTCGCACTTTTCTTGCCGCACTTTTTCTGCCGTAGTTTTCCTGCCACACTTATTCTGCTGCACTTTTTCTGTCACGGTTTTTCTGCCGCACTTTTCTCTATCAATAATACCTGCCCAAATAACCTTTCACAAAAATAGATATTCAATGATATTCAAGTGTGATTTGAATGAGAGACCCTTGTTTCTTATTTATACTTTTATGCAACTTCCTCAAGGGGTTACCTTCTAACCATATTAACCCACTTTCCTTATTTTAGGATTAACCCACTTATAACAACTTATCCACTTAACTTAACCACTTTCCATAATTAGTAAGTTCTCCATTAACTTTATTATTTAAATAAAAAAAATTGCATCCTCTTTGACTTATAGTACACTCATCACTTCACTTTATTATTTAAATAATTTCTTCTTTGCAAACACTTTGACTACTTTGACCTTTTGGGGCTTCTAGATGACTCATGAGGGTTCTACAACTTCACATGGTCATAACTCTCTAACCATGAGGAGTTATGTGGCATTCCACATACCACCAGAAATGGCATGAAATGTATTATCCATATAAAATAGTTTTACCTATAAATATATCAAAACTCATACCATTATCCATAAAAAAAACTTTGGTCCATTACCCAAACCTTTGTGCTACCATAATTCACTACCAGACTTTCTTCAAGGGTTTACATCAATGACAACCAAACCAATTAATCAACAATATTCCCCTTTGGCATTGATGGCAACACTCTGATGCAATACTGAAGTCATATCACTCATGCTCTTCATGTGACCATCTCTCCCCTTGGAACCATGCCTCTATGATCTGCATATAATAAATCTCTCCCCCTTTGTCATCAATGAAAAATGTGTCTTTCCATCTGGGGCTTCTCCCCCTAACTGAACTTTTCTTGGGGATACTCCCATTGATTGAACTCTTCCCGAAATTGATCTCCCAACCTGAATTGTCCTCTTTATGGTGCTTCCTCGTGTAAATCTAAGACATATAAGATAAGAATTCAAAAGAATTCATTTTGGAGTAGAAATTACTCTGAGTCTCTGGCGAAGATACTCAAAGGCTTCCCATGGAAGCGGTTTTGTAAGATGTCTTCCGCTTGTTCTTTTGTGCCGACATATTCAACTCTAATGTTCTTCTCTGCAACTTGTTCCCGTAGAAAGTGATACTTGATTGGAATGTGATTCATCTTGGAGTGCATTACCGGTTTCTTTGAGATACTTATGGCGCTTGTGTTATCACAATAGATTGGAATGGGCTCATCATACTCAACTTCTATATCTATCAGAGTTTGTTTCATCCACAGAACCTGTGTACAACATGTTGCTACTGCAATATATTTTTCTTCAGTTGTAGATAAGGATACTGATGATTATTTCTTGGTTAGCCATGATACTAAACACTCACCCAAGTAGAACGCTACTCCACTGGTGATTCGTCGATCATCAATGCAACCTGCCCAATCTGCATCTGTGTAGGCAATAAGTGATAAATCCTTTCCTTTTGGATACCATAATTCAAACCGTTATGTTCCTTTGAGATATCTGAAAATCGTCTTCACTGCTACGACATGTGATTCCTTTGGTGCTACTTGAAATCGTGTCACCTATCCAACTACCTGCGTTACATATGGTCCGGATGTTTTCATATATAGTAAGCTACCATTCATTGACCTATATTGTCTTTGGTATGTAGACTTTGATTCATCATCTTTTCTCAACTTACAACTGGTTTGCATAGAAGTGGTAATTGGTTTGCAATATTCCTTTCTGAACCTCTTTAGAATTTCTCTGATATACTTAGTTTGAGAAATAAAAATTCCTTGGTTTGTTTGACGTATATCAAGACCCATAAAGAAGGATAGTTCTCCGAGTAATGACATTTCAAATTTATTTTTCATATCCTTTGAAAATTTCTGGCTTAACCTGTCATCATTGCTTCCAAAAATAATATCATTAACATAAGATTCAATTAATAAAATACTATCTTGAGTTACCTTGATGTAGAGGTTACTATCTACACTTCCTTTTTGAAACCCTACCCACTTTAGATATTTATCCAGTCTAGAGTACCATGCTCTAGGAGCCTGTTTTAGACCATACAAGGCCTTCTTCAATTTGCACACATAATCTGCGTTCTCTCACAACTGAAATACTTCCGGTTGTTCAATGTAGACTTCTTCTTCAAGTTTCCCATTCATAAAATATGATTTCACGTCCATCTGATACACTTTAATATTCTTGGAGCATGCATAAGATAAAATAAATCGAATTGCTTCCATTCTGGCAACTAGGGAAAATGTCTCTTTAAATTCGATTCCTTCAACNTAGGTGCATTTGTTTTGGCAAACACATTCTTCTTCTAGTCTCAACTTATGCATCTTTGTTTTCGATAATCTGATCTAAAGGATGATTATTGTGTACGTGTTTTCTAGGTGTCTTTGGAGGCACTTGTTGAACTTGCTCTTCTACTTCTATCTGATCTTCTTCATCTTCTGCTTCTTCTTCGTAAATTTGTTCCATTGATTCATTTTCTTCTTTCTTTAATTCTCGTCCACTTGTTTCATCACTTGTTACATTGATGATTTCCACAACTTTGTTCAACCTTATATTGTAACACTTGTATGATTTCATTGTACTTGAGTAACCAACAAGTACTCCTTTGTCCACACGAGAGTCAAACTTTCCCATTTTTCCATCTTCTCTTTTGATGTAGCATTTGCTTCCAAATACTCTGAAGTGATTCACATTTGCTAGTATTCCTTTCCATAGCTCGTAGGGATTTTTTTCAGTGTTATTTCTGAGCATTACTCTGTTTTGAATGTGAATTGTTGTATGCACTGCATGTGTCCAAAAAATATCTATCAATTTGGAGTCCACATTGTCCAAGAATCTTGATCTGGATTTAGGAGCAGAACGAACTGATTAATAGGATGAATACAATAAACACAAGGATAGGATGAATAACACAAATATCTAGTGAACAATATCTTCTATTAAATAATGAAATAGGCTAAAACTGTAAAATTGCAGAACTAAAACTTACTCAAATGGTGGTAGCTATCTCTGAGAAGAGATGTGGTTGCTATGCGCATCCCTCTGAGCATAATGGATTGCAATGAGGCTCCAGAGGCCCTTTTCATATTACTCATGAATGCCAAAACCCTAGACATCCAAAAACCTAATCCTAGAAGGTGAAACACCAAAATTCATGTGGGCCCTATGGATAAGTTGGTGTAATTTGGTACCTCGACTTCCTAGTGTCATAACCTTTGCATACGACCTCTGTTTTAGGTGTGTGATAGCACGTTGGAAAGGTATGTCAAAGAGCTACACATTCCACTGTCCAAATATAACTATGTTTATAGTCTAACTGTGGAGAGACAAAAAAACAATGTTTAGGGCCCCAAAACATCCATGAAAGTACAACAAGATGTGCTGACATGAAAACATACAAAATAAGCCAGTTGGATTAGGCGAGAGGCCACCCATATCCACCCGAAAAATGTGTGGGGCTTCAGACAACCCCAGAAGTGTATAACCCACAATTATAAAGCAGTACAAAAGGACATGCTGAACAAAAATGGACACGAGGAGATAGTTGGAATAGGTGGGTGGCCACCAATATCCACCTGGATTAATCCTCACCCCTTAGGAAGAAATGGTCTCCATTGTGTTGATTTCCTCCATCAAGTGAGGAAACTTCTGCTCGATTTGGCCCCAGGTGAGCCACTTTCCTTGGTGTAGGAGTTGCCCTGCCTTGACAACCCAATAAAGTTGGATCCGTTGTTGGCAAGTGCCCTTGACCTATGTGTCCACAATCTGATTGATGGATTCTCGTTCCATGCAGTTAGGGTTGAGCTCTGTTGGTTTTAGCTATTCGACAATCTCAAAGGTGTCCAATAATGGTGGAAAATATGGCCTAAGGAGGTCCACATTGAATATTGTATGCAGACCAAGGAAGGGTGGAGTGTTGAGCTCAAAATCATTGCTACCCACAACCTTGGTGATAGTGTAAGGCCCATAACGAAGTGGGTGAAGCTTCTGATGGGCCCCAATGAGACGCTCCTTCTGCAAATGTAACCATACTTTGTCGCCGACCTGAAACTGGTGTGGTACCCTATGTTGATCATGGCGTTGCTTGTACTTAGCATTGGATTTCTGCAAAATCTCCCAGACCTGTTGGAAGATGTTTTGAATCTGCTCAATGAATCTGGTGGCTTTGTCGATCAGATATTGATCAATGGAAGATTTTATCTGTGCGGTGGCAAGAATAAGTGCAACATCAATGGGTCCCAAGGGTTGGAATCCCAGACCCACCTGAAATGGGATATGGTCGGTGGAAATATGGAGATCCTTGTTGTAGTTGTGTTGGACATATGGGAGACTCTCATCCCATGTATGAGGATAGTTAGAATTGTACACGCACATGGTGTGCACAATCATCCAATTGACAACCTCAGTTTGTCCATCGGTTTGGGGGTGGAAAGCAGTGGATTTTGTGAGCTTGGTGTCCAACATAGACTAGAGACTCAACCAAAAGGTGTTGAGGAACCAGTTGTCTTGGTTGGATATGATGGTGTATGGTATCCCAAAGTGGACCCAAACTCATTCGAAGAAAAGATTGTTAGTATCTGTCACTGTGACATTCTTCTTACAGGCTGTGAGGATGGCCATCTTCAAAAACCAATCAACGACCACAAACACACATTCATATTCGTGCTTGTTGGACGAAAAAATAGACATGTAATCCATTGAGATGGATTACCACGACTTATCGGGAATAGGGATAGGGGTGTATAAACCTTGCTTCTTAATGGCTGGCTTGGAAATGGTGCAGGCAGTTCAAGATCTGATATACTTGCTGACGTCCTGATCTGGATTTATGTAGGAACACAATGAAATATAGAAATACACATAAACGCATAGATGCAACGGAAATAAGACTTCATTTCATTAATAACAAATGACTGAAAAATGCTTACAAACAGAATGGAAATAAACTAGCTAGGGCGCTGGTAGCTTATCTCTGAGAAGATATGTGGCGGATACTGGCCTCTGAACTGCCTGTTACAATGAGGCTTGAAGGCCTATATATTACTGAGAAACAATGGAAAACCCTAAACATCCAAAAACCTAACCCTAGGAGATGAAATGCCAGAATATGGACCCTGTTGGGGTAAATTGGTACATCAATTTCCCGGGGTCGTAACTTTGGCATACTATCTCTGTTTGACGCACATGATACATCGTTAGAAATATCTATCTGAGGATCTATCCAGACTCATATTCGTTGTACTACAATGCTGACAACGAATATGAGTCTGGATAGATC
>SNQJ01S0147315.1:28975-41002 GCA_010110895.2 Picea sitchensis
GTGATGGGTGAAGAATATATGTCATGTAACTTATCCCAAATTTCTTTGGCTGATGAACATTTACCAACCTTTTCTCCTACCGTATTAGGTAATCCTTCCCAGATGAAATCCATTGCTATTTTTTTACTCTTCTTCAATTCCTTCTTGGATATAGTCTTTGCCCTTTTTGAACTATCATATCTTGTAACAACTAATAGCCAAATGTAACGTCCTTGAGCTTGTAAAAATAGTTTTGTCCTTCTACTCCACATCTCATACTTTAAACCATTATGATTGTTGGCATGTTTATAGGCAGAGTGTGCTTTTCATTGATGGCAAGATCAAAGTGTGCATCGATGGAGAAACAGGAACAGCGTAAGCTCAGGTGAGGAAAGCAAAGAATAACAACAACAACGATGGCAAACAAGAACAACGAAGAAGGGACCAGCAGGAGAAGGTTCTGAGGCCAAAACCTTTGAATACTTAAAAAAACCTTCTAAGTTGGAAGAAATTGTAAGCTCAGGAGGAGGAGTGACAGTGGCCTTCGGATCAGTGTCCAGATAGGAGGAGCACGTAGAAGAGGAGAACAGATCTCAGTTGTTGGATCTAGAGATAAATGCACGAAGGTTAACCCTTTTATGAGCGTAGGAGAGCAGACTTGTCAAAGACCTGAAGTCTCGAAGTAAGAAGGGACCGTCCATCGTCAAGACTGATAGGTGGCACACGATCCTCAACTCTGGAGCAAATCACTTCGAGGATTTTTCAGTTTGAGACTTGAAAAACCCAAATCTCAGAGAGTTGGAGTAAACAACAACCGTTAGATCGTGGGGACCGTGAGCTGTTGATTTGGCACCCATGGATATCGGGAATTTGGGAATCGGGAGAATAGAGGTGAGCCAACCTCCAACTCCGCGAAATGAGAAATCATGATGAGATCTGAGTCGTTGAATCTAGAGGACACGTGGCGGGAGATCAACATTTCGCTGACTCGCAAATTAGGAAAGGCAAAGGTGATAGTTGTAGAAACTCGCGATATGCGAAGTCGTGAAATGATCGGGGCCATCGGATCACCAAGAGATCTCGATTGTTGATTTGATATGAATCATTTTGGAGTTTCACGAGTTGGGATTTTCGAGGCAACTCACAGTAGAAAATCATGATTTGATCACAGTTGTCGATCAAAGGGAGAACGAGGATCGTTGATTTGAGAAGGACATATGGCATACCACCTCAGCAGATAACGTCAGCAAGGAAACGTGGCGCAATCAGACAATGACAAGTGTCAAGTTGATTCGGCATTTCAGGGACATGGAAACCATAAATCCGAGTGACACGTGGCAGTTTCTCGACTCATGAAACGTCATCGACTGACACAAGAGTTACATCACTCTGAGAGTTTTGCTTCAGGATTTTTACCACCAGTACTTTCCCAAAGACCCTAAGTCCCAAAGGCCGAAGTCCCAAAGTGGAGGATAGTCGTTGGATTAAAGAGGAAACACATCAGTGGATTGTCAACTCCAAGAAAAAACAAAGGAAGGATGAACGAGAGTTTGAGAATTGAAATCTATGAAGTCCATAGACACAAAGGAGATCTCGACCGTTGATTTGAGAGGGACACGCATCGTTGGATCATGGACTTCGGGTGAAATGCTCCAGGAGCAAATGAGAACTTGAGAATTGAAACTCTCAGAGCCTATTTCGAGAAATTGATCTTGTCCATTGGTTTGGAGGGACACGTTTCATCTGATCGTTGAGACTAAGGATCACGCATGGATAAAGGAAAGAAGGCAGAATCGTCGATTGAAGAGGACAGATGTTAGCAGATCTTCCATTCTGGAAGATATCCAGTCAGCAACAACAGGACTTGAGAGTTGAAACTCCCGGAGCCCGGATCACGAAGGAAACCTCAGTCGTTGATGGACGTAGGAGAGATTTGGTCCATGGACTCGAGAGGACAGATCTAAACCGTCCATTCAAGAGCATTGTCAAGATCATGAGATCAATGGTCGTGCTCCATTGCGGGGCCAGAACATGCTCAGACCTTAATTTTTCATGGATGGGATTGCAATCGTGTGGTCACATGAAGTTCATAGCCCAAGGTCATATCGAGAAAATGATCTAGCACTCACTAGACCGAGATTGAGAAATGCCTTCTGAATAGGCGTTTGGTCACCACCGGTGGTCACATGAAGGAAGGGGATTAGAATCAAATATGCCACAAATGACTGACTGGAACTGACAGAGAAGACGAAGAGTCTCGAATTCCAGAGAAGCTACGTAATCTCAACATAATGGCCACTGATGATGAACTCACAGGCAACATAACCTCCAGAGAAGATGGAGAGTTTCCATGATGATCAGGAGAAGACTCGATGTGAGAAATGCATGCAGAATAGAGTTGAGAAGAGATTCTGCTAGAAATCCATGGAGGAGTAATGAAGAGTCGCAGTGAACAACCTGTGGGGTAGAACAATGACGCTGTGAAGAGCATGCAGAGGTATTGTGCATGAAGGGTGCATAAGGTGCACAAAGAGTATAAAAATGTAGAACAAAGAAGAGTTGGGTGTGGTTGTGGATTATAATTCATGGGTGTATAAGCATGTTGTGTGCAGGATCTGAAGTGCACAAGAAGCAAGGAACATAAATGCATATCTGAGAGAAGAACAGAAAGCGCAGCAGACACGAGGAGAGAGACATTGATGTAGGAAGGGAAGAGCAGTGTAGCAGAACAATGATGAGACTGGTAAGCCATAGATAAATGTTGTATCACTGTGATAAAGTTGTGAAAAGAAAATATTTATTTTTCAGGGTGATAGGGAGGTGCTAGGAAGGACTGTTGTCCTCAGAAGTTTCAAGTGGGTTCTTGAACACAGGGAGTTGTAGCTTCCATCTGGTTGCAGCCAAGAAAACTAAGGTGGTGCAAGGGAGAACTATTTTTCTCTGTTATACATGTTGGTTCCTTTGTGACTGGAAGTTGGTGCTTCCATCCAGTTGGTGCTGGAACACTCAGGGAGTAGGTGCTTCCTTCTAGTAGATGCTAGAGAAACCATAGAGTTGGTGATCTCAGCAAGTTGTAGCTTGTAAATAAGAGGTGGTAGCCTCACAATGAGTTGGAGCTCATAAGAATGATAATGGACAGAATATAAAGATCACTTATCATATCAAGAAGAAGAGGTTTTTCCCTTTATGGGTTTCCTCAGAAAATATATGTCTCTATATATTCCATGTGTGTGATTGATGTTGAATATTCTATTGCTTACCTCCCTGTGTTATTGTGATTTTCATTGAGCGCTTTGTAAAGAGTTTAAAATAAGCATAATTGTTTAAGCACGATAACAATTGATTCACCCCCCCCCCTCAGTTGTCCAACAATTGGTATCAGATCTGGTTCCTTTTATCTAAGGGTAGATCCTATAGCTTAAACATGACTAGCCATGAAGGAACTTCAACTAATAAGGCCCCCATGTTGAATGGAACAAACTTTGCCTTCTGGAAAGTTAGGATGAGAACCTACATAATGGCTTTAGGTGCAGATGTATGGGATTTAGTAGAGACTGGTTATGTAAAGCCAGTTGTACTAGCCTCTAAGGATGACAAGCTAGAATTTAGTTTCAACACTAAGGCTATGAATGCTATTCTGAGTGGGCTTGCAGAAGAAGAATTTATAAAAGTTATGCACTTAGAATCTACCAAGGAAATGTGGGACAAACTCATTAGCAGTTATGAAGGTAATGAGAAGGTAAAGGATGCCAAGCTTCAAACCTACAGATCACGGTTTGAACAACTAAAGATGAAAGAGGATGAAACTATTGGGAAGTACTTTCGAAGAGTTGAAGAACTAGTGAATTCCATGAAGAGTCTTGGTGAGAAGTTTGAAGACGTAGTTTTAGTCCAAAATATTTTAAGATCTTTGTCAGATAGGTTCAACCCAAAGGTCTCTTCCATAGAAGAACTTAGTGATATAAAAAATATGCCTTTTGATAAACTTCTAGGAATGTTGACTGCATATGAAATGATGATAGGTAAAGATAAATCCACATCTAGAGAAGCATCATTTAAAGATGATAAGAATGAGGATTCTGAGCCTGATGAAATTGAAGCAAAATTTGTGAGAAGACTAAAGAAAGGATCAGGAAAGTACCAAGAAAAATTTCCCTTCAAATGTTTTAATAGTGGAAAGATATGTCACTTTATATATAAGTGTCCACATAAGAAGCATGATCAGAATTTTGAAGGAGAAAAGAAGTTCAAACCCAAGAGATTTGGCAAAAAGAAAATTTTATGTGTAAACAATGATGACTCTTCAGAAGACACAGATAGTGACTCCTTGTGTGAAGATAAGGTTAATGAATTTATGCTTATGGCCCAAGAGGATTATGATAATAAAAACACAGGAAGTAATGTTGACGATGAAGAAGTTGTGGTTGACTTGGAAAGAGAGATGATCAACGCTTTGGAAGACATTGACAGACTCAGACTTAAGAAGAGAAAGAAAAAACAATTGCTGATACAATTCAATAAAGGTAGTAGAAAACCTGATGAGGACTTTTCCCTGCTGAAAGTGGAATTAGAAGAGGCAAAAAAATCGAGGACATTCTGAAACATTGGTTATCAGAAAAGAAGGCAAGATGTGAAACCTTGGAAGAAGAAGTAGTGAAAACCAGAAAATAGATGGAGAGGTTTAAAACATTGTATCTTCAAAACCTTCCAAGCATTAAATCCACAATAGAACTAAATGGAATTCTGAGCAAACAAAGATCTCCATTGTTGAAGACTGGTTTAGGCTATGTAAATGTTTCAAGAAGCAAACAACCAGAAAGTAAAGAGCTAGTAAAGATGATCAAGTTCCAAGTCAGCAGACAATCAGACCATGAGAGTACTCTATCACCTAAAGCTAATAAAGACAAGATGATCCCTGATAAAAAACAAAGAGATAAGAATATGGAGCAACACATTCCAAGAAGAAGGCCATCCTTTAGGTACCCAAATTTCTTGCATGGCTACTATTTTTACTGTTCTAATTTTGGTCATAAGTTTGTAAATTGTCAAATTAAATTTAGAGTCATGCAACTGAGGAGGTCAAGAAATAGACAATGTTTACAACGTAGAACTAAGAAACCAATGAATATACAATGTAGCACCAATCACTTTGACCTACTGAACAATGACCTCGAATGTTACAACTGTGATAACTTTGGTCACAAAGTTGCAAACTGCCATTTGAAGAAGTACAAGGCAAATCCAAGGATAAATCCATTAGCTAGAAATGCCAACACATGGAAGAATAAAGACAGTGAAAAATTGGTCTAGTACTTTCAGCTCAAAAACAAAAGGACCCCTGGTATATAGGTAGTGGATGTTCCAAGCACATGACTGGAGACAAGGATAAGTTTATGTCTATAAGTAAAAGAAAAACATTAAATGTGACATTTGGAAATGATGAACCAGGTAAAATCCAGGGTAAAGGGATGGTGAGTTTGAGTAATGGTAAAGGAAATGCCCAGGATGTTCTGCTTGTATATGGGCTGAAACATAATTTTCTCGGTGTAAGTCAAATGTGTGACAGAGGATGTGAAGTCTTGTTCACTTCCAAGGATTGTAAGATAAAATATGTAAACTCAAGACAAGTGGTGGCTAAAGGCATAAGGACAAAAATAATGTATATGCACTGAAAGAATATAAAGAAGAGTGTCATCTAAGAAAACATGATGAAAGTTGGTTATGGCATAGGAGACTTGGACATATAAACTTTGACCACTTAATCAAGCTCAAAAATCTTGAGGTAGTAAAAGATCTTCCAAAAATATCAAAGCCACAAGACTCTGTGTGTAAACCCTACCAAGTAGGAAAACTAACCAGGATACAATTTAAATCCAAGAGCTCTACTTAAATAGAGAAACCACTCCAATTAGTTCATATGGATTTATGTGGACCATCAAGATAGGAAGGCATAGGGAAAGAAAACTACTTTATGATGATCATTGATGCTTACTCCAGACTTACTTGGGTTGCTTTTCTCAAGGAAAAAGTTGAATCATTTGAGAAATTTAAAATATTTAAGGCTTTAACTGAGAATCAAACAGGCGAGAGATTAAAGGCAGTAAGATCAGACAGAGGAGGAGAATTTATGTCAACTGATTTCAAGGAATTATGTGATAAACACGGGATCAAGAGAGAATACACAATCCCAAGAATCCCACAACAAAATAGAGTAGTTGAGAGGCAAAACAAAACAGTTCATCAAATGACCAGATCAATGATGAATGAAAAGAAAATTGGTCAAACCTATTGGGTAGAATCAATACACACAACAATCCATATTCTTAATAAATCTCACCTCAGACTACACAATGACAAGACACCTTATGAGTTGTGGCATGGAAATACTGCTACAATCAAACATTTCAAATTCTTTGGGAGTAAGTGCTACATAAAGAATAATAATGAGAACCTTGGAAAGTATGATGACATGGTTGATGAAGGCATATTATTTGGGTATGCTACAAACAACAAAGGATATAGATGCTATAATAAGAGGCTTCATAAATTAGTTGATTATATTGACATAAAAGTTGATGAAGGAGTACCAGTAAGAGAGGCGAACAATACTGAATCAACAACAGATTATATAGGTGAAGTTGAAGTTGAACAGGTCCAAGAATCAGAACAATAAGGCTCTGAGTTGAAGATGCAAATACTCGGGCAGATCAAATCAGCATACAACATCAAATTCTTCCTCCATAATTATTCAAAAGAATCATCCAACAAGTCAGATAATTGGTGAGAAAGACAAATGTGTACAAACTAGGAGAAGGATAATAAAAAACAATGAGCAATCACATATGGCCTTCATATTCATGGTGGAACCCAAGAACTTCAAAGAAGCCAGTGAAGATCTAAATTGGTTAAAATCAATCAATGAGGAACTGGACCAGATTGAAAAGAATGACACTTGGGAAATCGTTCCTAGGCCTGCAAACAAAAATGTAATAGCATCCAAATGGGTCTACAAAAATAAGATGAATGAGCAAGGAAATATTGTAAGAAATAAGGCTAGATTGGTCTGCAAAGGATATGCTCAAATAGAAGGAGTGGACTTTGATGAAACATTTGCACCTGTAGCAAGATTATAAGCTATTATAATCTTTCTTGCCTATGCTTGTCATAAACAGTTTAAATTCTATCAAATGGATGTCGAGACAACTTTTATAAATGGAGATATAAAGAAGAAGTCTATATGGAACAACCATAGGGTTTCCAACTATTAGATAACCCTAGATTTGTCTGCAAGCTGAAGAAATCCTTATATGGGTTGAAACAAGCTCCTCATGCTTGGTATCATAGACTGGATACGTATCTACAAGACAAAGGGTTCAAGAGAGGAACAATTGACAACAATCTATATATCAAAACAGAAGGTAATGATCTTCTCATTGTGTTGGTCTATGTAGATGACATCATCTTCGGTAGTAATAATTCTTCATTGGTAAAATGGTTTTCTTCTGCCATGCAGTCTGAATTTGAAATGTCTATGATAGGGGAACTGCCATTTTTCCTTGGCCTGCAAATTACTTAGAGGTCTGAAGGAATATTTATTTTTCAAGAAAAATATCTAAGAGAAATGTTGAAAAGGTTTCAATTGGAATATTCTAAACCTATGAGCACACCTATGGTCACTGGATGTAAGTTAAGCAAGGATGATGATTCACCTGATGTTGATCAGAGTTCATATAGGTCTATGATAGGCAGACTATTGTACATCACAACATCTTGTCCAGACATAATGCATGTTGTTGGTATGGTAGGAAGGTATCAGGCCGCACCTAAACAGAGTCATTTGTTAGTTGTCAAATGAATATTCAGATACTTGAAAGGAACAATGGACTATGGCCTATGGTATCCTAGGAATTAGAATTTTCAACTATCGGTCTATTCATATGTTGATTGGGCTAACTGCGTGGATGAAAGGAAAAGCATGAGTGGAGGTGCATTCTCCTTAGGAGATTCCCTAGTATCATGGTTGAGCAAGAAGAAAGATTCCATTTCCTTATCAACTATAGAAGCAGAATACATTGTAGCTGCCACATGTTGTACCCATGTTTTGTGGATGATTCAGACACTTGCAGACTTGGAAGTAAAATGTACTGCATCGATCCCAATTCATTGTGATAATATCATTGAAATCAGTCTGTCAAAGAACCTTGTGTTTCACTCCAAGACCAAGCATACACCCACCAAGTATCACTTCTTGAGGGAATAGGTGACCAAAACTATTGTTTCTTTGCATTATATTCCTTCCAAAGATAAAATTGTTGATATCTTCACTAAACCGCTTCCAAAATCTCAGTTTGAGTATCTATGCGTGAAGTTGGGCGTGAACCCATTATCAACCTAAGAGGGTCCATCTTGTCAAGGGGATTATGTATTGGTTGACTATCTGATACCTCCGACAAGTACTGCAACAGCTTAAGGGGAGCCTGTTTTCTTTGACATTGATGTCAAAGGGGGAGAAAAGGAGTGGTGGTTCAGATGTTGTATTTGGAGGTCCAAACAGATTAGTGCAACAATTCAGGGTTTCCATCAATGCCAAAGGGGAATATTTTTGGCATGTTTACAAGCAGAGTGTGCTTGTCATTGATGGCAAGATCAAAGTGTGCATCGATGGAGAAACAGGAACAACGTAAGCTCAGGTGAGGAAAGAAAAGAAGAATAGTAGTAGCGATGGAAAACAAGAACAGTGAAGACGAGACCCACAAGAGAAGGTTCGGAGGTCGAAACCTTTGAATACCTAAAAAAAAATTCTAAGTCAGAAGAAATTGTAAGCTCAGGAGGAGGAGCAACAATGGTCATCGGATCAGTTTCCAGACAGGAGGAGCACGTAGAAGAGGAGAACAGATCTTAGTCGTTAGATCCAAAGATAAATGCACGAAGGTTAAGCCTTTCATGAGCGTAGGAGAGTGTACTTGTCAAATACCCAAAGTCCCTAAGTAAGCAGGATCGTCCATCATCAAGACTAACAAGTGGAACACGATCCTCAACTCCAAAGAAAATCACTTTGAGGATTTTTTAGTTTAAGACTTGAAAAACCCGAAGCCCGGAGAGCCGAAGTAAATGACAGCCATTAGATTGTGGGGAGCGTGATCCATTGATTTGGCACCCGTGGATATCAAGATTTCAAGAATCAGGAGAATAGAGGTGAGCCAACCTCCAACTCCGTGAAATGTGAAATCCTGATGAGATCTAAGCCATTGAATCCAGAGGACACGTGGCGGGAGATCATCATTTCGCTGACTCACAAATCAGGAAAGTCAAAGGTGATAGTTGTAGAAAATCGCGATATGCGAAGTCATGAAATGATCTGGGTCGTCGGATCACCAAGATATCTTGACCATTGATCTGATATAAATCATTTTAGAGTTTCGCGAGTTGGGAGTTTCGAGGCAACACACAACAGGAAATCACGATTTGATCACAGCCATCGATCAAAGGGAGAACGAGGACCATTGATTCAAGAAGGACATATGGTAGACCACATCAGCAGACTATGTCAACAAGGAAATGTGGCACAATCAGACAATGACAAGTGTCAAGTTGATTTGACATTTCATGAACATGGAAACCATTAATCCGAGTGACAAGTGGCAGTTTCTCGGCTCATGACACATCATCGACTGGCACAAGAGTAACGTCACTTCGGGAGTTTTGCTTTAGGATTTTTACCACCAGTACTCGCCCAAAGACCCGAAGTCCCGAAGCAGAGGATAGCCATTGGATTAAAGAGGAAACACGTCAGTGGATTGCCAACTCCAGGAAAAAGAAAAGGAAGGATGAACGAGAATTTAAGAATTGAAATCTCTGAAGTCTGGAGACACGAAGGAGATCTCGGTCATTGATCCGAGAGGGACACAAATCGTTGGACCGTGGACTCTGGGTGAAATTCTCCAGGAGGAAACGAGAACTTGAGAATTGAAACTCCGAGAGCCCGGATCACGAAATCGATCTCATCCGTTGGTTTGGAGGGACATGTGTCATCTAATCACTGAGACTAAGGATCATGCGTGGATGAAGGAAAGAAGGCAGAACCATCGATTGAAGAGGATAGATGTTAGCAGATTTTCCATTCCAGAAGATATCTAGTCAGTAGCAACAGGGCTTGAGAGTTGAAACTCCTAGAGCGCAGATCATGAAGGAAACCTCAGTCATTGATGGAGGTAGGAGAGATCTGGTCTGTGGACTCGAGAGGACATATCTGAACCGTCCGTTCAAGAGCACCATCAAGATCATGAGATCGACGGTCATGCTCCATTGTGGGGCTAGAATATGCTTGGGCTTTAATTTTTCATGGATGGGCCCGCAATCGTGTGTTCACATGAAGTTCATAGCCCAAGGTCATATCAAGAAAAGGAGCTAGCGCTCACTAGACTGAGATCGGAGAGCACCTTCTGAATAGGCTTTTGGTCACCGTTGGTGGTCACATGAAGGAAGGGGATTAGCAGCCAAAGACGCCACAGATGACTGACTGTAACTGATAGAGAAGACGAAGAGTATCAACTTCCATAGAAGCTAAGGAATCTCATCATAACGACCATTGATGATGAACTCACAGGAAACAAAACCGCCAGAGAAGATGGAGAGTTTCCATGATGATCAGGAGAAGACTTGACCTGAGAAATGCATGTAGAACATATTTGAGAAGCGATTCCGCTGGAAAGCCATGGAGGAGTAAGGAAGAGCCGCAGTGAACAACCTGTGGGGTAGAACAGTGACGTTGTGAAGAGCATGCAGAGATATTTCACATGAAGGATGAAGAAGGTGCACAAAGAGTATAAAAACATAGAACAAAGAAGAGTTGGGTGCGGATGTTGAGTATAATTCATGCGTGTAGAAGAATGTTATGTGTAGGAGCTGAAGCACAGAAGAAGAAAGGAACAAAAATGCATATCTGAGAGAAGAACATAAAGCGCAACAGACATGAGGAGAGAGACATTGATGTAGGAAGGGAAGAACAGTGTAGCAGAATAGTGATGAGACTGGTAAGCCATAGATAAATGCTATATCATTGTGATAAAGTTGTGAAAAGCAAATATTTATATTTCAGGGTGGTAGGGAGGTTCTAGGGAGGACTGATGTCCTCAGAAGTTTCAAGTGGGTTCTTGAACACAGGGAGTTATAGCTTCCATCTGGTTGCAGCCAGGAAAACTAGGGTGGCAGGGTGGTGCAAGGGAGAACTATTGTTCTCTGTTATACAGGTTGGTGCATGTGTGACTGGAAGTTGGTGATTCCATCCAATTGGTGCTAGAACACTCAGGGAATAGGTGCTTCCTTCCAGTAGGTGCTAGAGAATCCAGAGATTTGGTGCTCTCAGCAAGTTGCAGCTTGTAAATCAAAGGTGGTAGCCTCACAATAAGTTGGAGCTCATAAGAATGATAATTTATAGAAAATAAAGATTACTTATCATATCAAGAAGAAGAGGTTTTTCCCTTTATGGGTTTCCTCAGGAAATATATGTCTCTGTATATTTCATGTGTGTGATTGATGTTGAATATTTTATTGCTTACCTCCCTGCATTATTGTGATTTTCATTGAGATCTTTGTAAAGAGTTTAAAATAAGCATAATTGTTTGAGAACAGTAACAACTGATTCACCCCCCCCCCTCTCAGTTGTCCAACAATTACCATTAAACATTGGTACTCCATTCTCAGAATAATCCATGATCTCCTTCCAATGGTTGAACTGTTTCCTGAAGGAACCTTCTCTGATACCAATTGTTGGATTACTGAGAGGGGGGGTGAATCAGTAATAGAGCAATTCAATTCTTTTTAACCACAAAATGAAAGTGTTATATCAATGTAGCATTATCATCCAATAGTTGAAGAGTAAATAAACAATGAACAAATGAACAATCATACACATACACAGTACACCAATGTTTTTACGTGGAAACCCAAAGCGAGATAAAACCACAGAATGATTTTTCTTATATGTCTTTAATAATTAAATTCATTGGAAGCACCAACTTCCTTTGTTTTCCAGCTGCAACTGGAAGG
>SNQJ01S0147316.1:5269-16860 GCA_010110895.2 Picea sitchensis
TTGAGTAAATATACACCACGGGTAGCTTGAGAAACAACCTCACATGGGGAGATCAACAGATACCAGAACCGATAGACGAAGTAGCAGACATCTATGCGATATCCTACGATCAAAAGAGGAAGGCCATCGTTCAAAGGATCGTGAAAAGGTGAAGGATCACTTTGGATCAATCCATCATGGTTACCATAGAAGAGAACTTAAGCATCATTGTAGACACTCACACATCCGAACTGATCGGCATAGGAAAATCTCTCTTAGATGCCACTCAGGATAGATCCAGGAGAGATGAAAAGGAACTAACCGACACCCAGGAAGAGCTCGAACACCTGCGCCATCTTGTCAAATAATATAAAGGAGTTACACAGACCACTGTGTATCTGAAGGATGAGTTCAACGGAGTTTATAACTAGTTCAAGAAGGAAAGGCACTTGTTAACCAAGAACATAGTCGAGTTCCAAGAGGATACTCTCATGGCACTCGCAACATGCAAAGAAATGGAAAGGTGGAATGAAAAGTCACAACAAGTGGTAGAGAGACTCGAATACATTGATGTAGTTCAACAGGGTCGAGAAAAGGAAAATCATGGCATTCAGCTGGTTGGAAAAAGTAGTCTCGATCGCATGAAGAAATATTTCGAATACTGGGTGAAGATGACCTGGGACCCACACCGAGAAATCCAAAAGAAATGGGGCAAGTGCCAGAAACACTGGGGTAAAATTAATAAAGTAATGAAAGATGTTCGTCTCCCTAAATTTGACACCCTCGATGAATTCACTAACCTGATAGATGTGTTCAAGACGCACTCCATACAAGAATCTCTTTGGGCTGAAGAGTGCACAAAGGTCATCGATGTAGATCCAGGGCAAGTGCAACAATTTGCAGGACACCTGATCAGAGCTCAAGCCATGCTGCAACAGCTGAAATCCAGTTTGGTAAAGTACCGGATGCATGCAGTGGATATCAGAGGAGTATATGCCACCCCCATGTAACAACATAGGTTCCCATGGGCTCAAACCTGTGAAGATCTATTTATCAGTTGGTCTGAATATGAAATAAGTCACCCTTTTCAAGAGACATCTCGGGTGGACTGTTGAAAGAAACTATTGGATGATCACGCCACGTGGTGATTTTTTGTTTGGTATGAACTGTATTTAGCCGTTAATTTCAGTTGAATTTTATGCTATATATAAAGGCATCGACCGATTAGTCAGGGGTCAATGGTTGTTGTAAGAACTATTTTTCTTTGGGTTGTTGATAATTATTTTGAGACTGCTATGAATTGAGAAGTCCTTTTGGACCAAAGACAAGCTATTTTCATCAGATGTATGTGATTGGAGTTGGAGAAGAATTACTTCCTATCATGTTCCATGAATGATGTAGTAAATGAGTAAGAGAAATTGATTATGTTGTCAAGTTATCTGGTGCAATGTTTTAATGTTCTTTGCTTAATGATGAAGATAAATCGTTGTGTTGTTATGTGATGAATGTTATGGTAGATGAATTATTTTTCTTACCGTGATCTTGATTACATATGTGTTTTCGTTCTGTTAATTAGTTTTTCTTAGACAAAAATTCGATGTTCATTTGGTTAATGTATTAGTGCTAGGCTCTTTGGCATAGAATCATTGTCTGCATGTTTGAGCAGCGGGATATCCCAAGCTCATCCTCTTCTCAGTAGTTGAAACTCAATCCTGTTACTTGTCAAGTTGGCTTATGCCAGCTTGCATCTCTCAAACTAGTCCCACTCAAGAGAAAATACAGAAAATAATGGTCCTACCTAAAGGGAGAACCTTCACAAGAAAACACAAAGCCCATCGATAAATTGGCCGGATCCCAAGATCTGGAGAACCATTCCATATCAAACGTTGCAGAGTCTAATTGGGCCTTGGTGGCAGGTTTGGTTCCTATTTTTGAATCAATGGATTTAAGACCCATCAACAATGTGGAGATGGAATTTTTGGTAGTGACTTTGTCTACCCACAACGCATAAATAAGTTTCTTGTTCCAAGCCTTCTTGTTGTCCTGCAATAGTCTTTTAATGATCTTGTTTAAGCTCTTATTAGACGATTATGCTAACCCATTACCTTGTGGGTAATATGTTGTAGAATGTTCCAGGGTTATATTGTAGTCCTTGCAAAACTTATCCATTTTATTGGACTTGAATGCTGCTGCGTTATCTGTGATTATCTTGATAGGGCATTTGAACCTAGATAAGATGTTGGTCTCCAGGAACTAAATGATGACCATGTCAGTAGCCTGCTTTGTCAGAATCGCTTCGATCCATTTTGTGAAATAATTTGTGGTCATAAGTATCCATCTGTGATGGGCTGAGGATGGTAGATGAATCTCTCCTATAAAGTCCAGGCCCCATTGCATGAACGACGCTTCGACAAAGATTGGTTTCAGCGGTAGGGGTTACAGCTTCCTTCTTCCATCGAAAATCTGACACTCGTGGCAAGTGGAAAATTATTTGTACACATTTGCAAAGATGTTGGGCCAATAGTAACCCTCTCTTAGAATTTTATGCGATGTGGTTTTCCAGTAGGGATGTCCTCTGCAGTGGCCTTTGTGGAATTCTTTGATGGCCTCTTCTGCATCATCTTCTAGTATGCAGCTCAGCAATATCCCTCCCAAGTCTTTCCAATACAATGAGTTATCCAAGATACAGAACTTAGTATCTTTGAGCTTCAAGAATCTAGCCTTGGTCTTACTTAAACCTAGAAGGGCTTGTAGATTCATCAATAAATAGATGATGTCTATATACCAAGGTGAATCAATGAACTTCTCCGACACCTGCGAGGTTGTTTCTTCTTGAGGATTCTCTGACAGATCAGCAATGAAGTTGATTCCCAAAACATCGCAGTTCGATTGCACCATCAGCTTCGCGAGGCCTTGTCCCTTGATCAACTTTGCAGCCTTGATTTCAAGGTCATATTCCATCATGGTTGCGATCCACTTACCTCTTCTTCCCTCAGGTTCAGGTTGGGTCAGGATATCCTTGACAGAGTTGTTGGGCATGTAAGCGATAACGTGGGAGTGTAATATGTAAGTTCTGAACTCCTTTAAGGATTTCACTAAGGCGTATGCTTATTTCTCCATAATGTCATACCTCAGTGGGAAATCCCTCGACGTCCTGCTAAAGTAGGCTATAGGCTTCTCAAAATTCTTATCGTCTTTATGTAACAATACACCAACAATGGTATGCTCCAAGGCGAACGAGAACAAGATGAATTCCTTTGTGAAATCTAGGTTAGCCAACACGAGAGCTTTGGTCAGCACTATCTTGATGTCTTCAAATTATTTTTTGGCTTCGAGGCTCCATTTGATATCATTCCCCTTTATGAGCATACAAGTGATATGTTTTATAATTTCTGCCAGGTTCAGGATGAACCTTCTCAAGAAATTGACCTTTCCCAGGAAAGACTGCACCTCCTTCTTGCTGCGTGGAGCGCTGATTTTTAAGATTCCTTCAACCCTCCTGGGGTCTATATTTATGCCTTCTTTCGAGATGATGTGCCCCAATAGTTTCCCCTCTTGCATTCTGAAATGTGATTTTTTCGGATTCAAAGATATACCGAACTTCCTGCATTTTTGGAAAACTTTCTTCAAATGCCCGAGGTGTTGTTCGTTGGAGTCGGAGTACACTGTGATGTCGTCCAGATAGATCACTATGAATTTTTATTTCTCCTTGGCTAACACTATATCTATTGTCTGCTGGAAAGTAGCTCCAACATTCATTAGGCTAAAGGGCATACTGGCGTACATGAACATCCCCCACGGTGTCGTGAAAGTTGTCTTTTCCCAGTCATCTGGGTGTACCATGACCTTATTGTAACCTGAAAATCCATCTAGTATAGACATCTTATGGAACTCGACTACCTTCTATAGGATATATTCCATCTTTGGGAGCGGCTAGTTGTCCTTGAGGGACACTTTGCCACTCTTTTTCCTTACAGGAACCAAATTTGCAACCCATTTCAAAAACCTTAAGGAAACCTTAAGGAAACGATGATTTTGGCTTCAAAAATTTTATTTACCTCCTTTTCGACTAGTGGAAACAATAGGGGATTTATATGTCTTAGCCTTTTCTTGAAAGGATTTTGGTCTTCTTTGAGAGGAATGCCATGATGAATCATTTTAGTTTCATAAACTTTCAAGTCATCATAACTCCAAGAAAAAATATTCGGATAATCCTTCATGATCTTGATGTAATCCTGTTTGACCTCTGGACTGAGAATATTTGATAGTTTGATCATCCTCGGATTCTCCTGGGTCTCAATATTACAATCCTCGACATCCTTATCATTTGCAGTGATCTTGGGATTTCTAGCCATGTCATTTTCAGCAAAACGATTTTCCAACGGAACTAATCCCTTTGAGATGATATTATTCTTTAGTTGTACTATGTCCCTTCCAGAAATCTGGTTCTGGAAAGGGATGTCATCACTATGCACATCTACGCTTTCATCTTCGTCGCAACAACACTCATCATCAATGTTCATATTAGAAAACTCGTCGCTCATTTGGAGAAATCTCTCCACCTGCTTTTCATCCTCAAACACCTGCCAATAATTGATATTATCGGGCACCGTCAGCCCATGTTTGACTTCAATATCATACTTTATGTTTGGAAAAATGGGAATTTTAAAAACTGAGGCCAAGGTGGCCAAGGCATCCACAATTTGATTCTGCCCCCTCAAGATCGCCGATAAATTATACTCTGATAATTCTTCGAGGAGATATAGCACTAGGTTTCTGTACGCTCTCAGTCTGGGGTGCTTGGATTGATATATGCATTTCACTTGATTTATAATGAGCTCAGAGTCTCCATGCACCACTATCTTCTTTGCGCCCAGTTCTTTCAAAACTCTCGGGCCCAAAATCAACACCTCATACTCAACCATGTTATTAGTGTAGTTGAAAGTGAGTTTGTATGAGCAAAGTTTTGTTCCCACCTTGGGAAGACTTATCCATATGTTGGCCCCTACTCCTTCCTTGCTGACGGCTCCATCAAAACTCATGTTCCACATCTCTTTCTCTGCATGGTTCCTTGGGTCTACGCACTCTTTTGCTTGTCGCATGGCTTTGTCATCAACAACCATGACAACTCTCGGCTCTTCTTCTTCAAAACTCAGATCATTGTAAAATATGGAGGAGTCGATCTCAGTGTCAATGGAGTAGATAGGGTGGTTATTCAGTTGCATCTTACTTATCACCATGTATTTCAACAGTAATTCCCTATATAACCGTTTATCCTGGCCAAAAACAGGGATGATGGCATACGACATTTCCATTTGCAGTGTTCCCTTCAATTTCACGGCCCATGACCTGGATAATAGCATGCCAAATTTAGGGGGTATATCGGCCATGACCACATCCATAACCAGATTCTTAGAAGGGATTTGGGCCAATGACACAACTAGATCTTTGATCAGGCTCAAAAATTTCACTTTCCTTGAATCGAAATAAAAGAGATCCTTATAGGGCTCGGTGATGTCCAAACCCAACTCGTCCATGATCACTTTGGGCATGAGATTGTGTGACGCACCCGAGTCTAGCATCGTGTTATCCAAGTTCATCTCGTGGACCTTGAGACTACTATAAAATGGGGGAATGTCCTCAGTATCCCCCGTCTCCTCTATTCGTGGACTGAACAAAATGGCAGGGTGATCATCATGGACGTTCAAAGTGTCCGGAGTCCCCCCCATCTTTATCATTTTAATAATCTAATCCCAATATTCTCCTTTCTTGATGAGTTCGTTGAAAGGGACAAAGATTTTAATCTTGGCCATTTCGTTCTCAAATTTAAAAGGGGGGGAGACATTTTCTACCTACTTGACACATGTCTCTCGGCTTGTTTATGGCACTCTCCTTGGGATTCCCTGCTTTGGCTTTTCCTGTTCTGTTGAATCCTTGGTCGGGTTGTCTTGCTTCGGTCGGATTTTGGAAGGGATATCTGCTAGATTTTTCCTTATGGGATTTGTCTGCTGAGGCTCTTTAATGGGGTTTATTTGTTGAGTCTCCATGGATGCCTTTTTTCTCCTTAGGTTGTATTTCTTTTGGAACTACATGATGGCATCGTTATAACCTTTCTTGAATTTGTTTGTCTCCCAAGACAACATGTCGTCCATCTCCATCATAATTTCGTCATTTTTGCTCATGTATTGATCATGCCCTCCCTTCATCAAGAACACGTGCATGTCCTTGTTGTCGCAACAATGCATTTGATCCTAGAACATCTGATCAAAATATTCATCCACGTAATTTTTTTGGAACGACGACCTTATTTGTTGGTTGCCTTGGTCTCTTTGTTCCATCTGCCAGATTTGCGGGACTAGACCTCTTTTAGGGTTCTGATTTCTGGGATGGGGATCATGTTTTTATCGGGAGGGGGGTTTGTTTCCCAGGGACATTATTTCCATCAGTTTCTCCATTGTCTTCATCATCAAGTCGAACTTGTCCTGTGAGGGTCAAGAGGTCAATGGATGTGTATCTCCTTGGGGTTTCCTTCTGCCTCTGTTGAAGTCATGTTTTATCTTTCCTGATGCCATCAGGTTTACCTCGACTTCAATTACGTCGATCACAATTGTGTCTAAATTTGTAGATATTCTCTCCCTTAACAACAAGGCGAAATCATTGTCGAAGCAGTCGACGTATCTTAGTTGTGAAACCCCAGGAGGTGACTCGACTTATGTAAGGATCGAGTTGTAAACCCTCATAAAATGGGTTGAGAACTCTTGCAATGTGTCATCTGGTGCTCTCTTGATGTTGTTATACTGTTTCAGTAGCTGCAAAGGATTCGTTTTGTCTCCCCATCTAGTAATGAAAGATGTTTCGAATGGGGCGAAGTCTTGAATGCTTGTTGCTGGGAAGGATTTGAACCACTTTCTCACCTCCCCAAAAAGACTATGCATGAACAACCTCATTTTCTTGTCTACATGGTATACCTCTTATAGGTCGACGAAATCATTGAACCAATCCAGATGCTTTTAGGCTGAAATGTTTCCTTCTTTGTCATAGAGCTTGATCCTCAGGCTGTAGTTCTAGGGTAAATCATGCAGTTGGGCCAACAGAACAAGGGGGAAAAACTTGGTAGCCATTTCTCTAGGGGGGTTTGAGATTTGGGGGATGTTATGAGCAGGATTTGCAGCTTGCAGGATTATAGATCGAAACCTCTCCTCATCAAAGACTATATGGTCCAAGTTGGTTTCTGATTTAGACCTAAACAAAGTCTGTTCGAACAAAGCATCAAACTCGAGGTCGTCAATACTTTGAGCCTCGTCCTTGGGCAAGGATAGATTTATGTCTAGGTAATAGAACGAGTCTTGCATCTACTCCCTTACCCTACGCAAAAGTATCTCGGGATCATACACGGGCTCTATAGGGTTAGGGTCAGGATTGGCTCTAGTTTAAATGGTCTTTGGAGCCAGGTTTTCTGAATGATGTTACCACGCGGTAATTTTCTCTTTCACTAGAGTCGCTAGGGTAAAATTTTAAGCCAATATAAATGTTTTCCCCACTCTTACCCTCAGGGGTCAAACTGTAGCATTAGTCACTCTCCCAGGGAAAATTTATTCAATTTTGTCCCTGGCAACGACTCCAGATTGTTAGCGCTCTGTAAACTTTGTTCGATTGAGAAAATGAATGACAGAGGCAACCTACAAACCAACTTTGAGGCCCAAAACTATCCTTTCAGACCTGGAAATGGCTCTCTCTAGAGACTTCATCTCTGTACAAGATATAACTTTAAACTCTAGGCTAGATTTAATACCTTAAAACAATATTTTTTGGTTCTATTGGCGAAAGAAAGAAAGACCTTGGGCTATGGATTCAATGATCCAGGTGGATATCGGTGGCCACCCACCTTTTCCGACTGGCTCAAAACAGTTTTCTGGCAAATTTGGCAATTTACTATTTTTAGTAGTTTTTAACTTCCAGGGCCATTTTGAGGGCCCAGATGAAGGTTTTTTAAGATTTATGTTCTCAATGATATCCAAAGTCATTATTGAGTCCCTAAAATTAATCTCCTCGACAATACCTTTCCCACGAGCTATCATATGCCTAAAACGGATATCGTATGCAAAAGTTACGACCCGGGAAGTTGATGTACTAACTTACCCAAAAGGGGCCCACATGACTTTTGGCGCTTCATCTCCTAGGGTTAGATTTTTGGATGTCTAGGACTTTTGGCATTCCTGTTTATTGTAAAAAGTCCTTCAGAGCCTCACTGTAATCATCTTCTTTCTAATTCAAGTAGCCGTCACATCTCTTCTTAGAGATAAGCTGCCACCATTCTATCGAGTCTTTAACTATGTATTTTACATTCTCTATACATTTATTTCATTAATAGAAATAATGTATTACTGTATATCTATGTTTATGGTTGCATATCTGATATATTTCTATTATATTATTGAATATATGTGATATCTCTATGCGTTTCTTTATTATATCTCCGATCTCATTTTGTGCCGAAAATAATCTAGATCAGTGGTATTAGAGCGGGTTGTTCTTGGTTGTTTTTTTCAGTGCATGTCCCCGACGAGGTATGAGTATAGAAAGTTGGGTCTCAATCTTGTCTCTCTTGAGTACAATCGCTCTCACACACCCAAGAAACCCTCAATGGTGGAAGAAAAGAAAAACGATGGAGTAGACGATCCTATCAGTCTGTTGCTTGAACAAGCTCTCACTCGAAAAAGGGACGAAACGATGGAGAATTTTTCCCACATCCTTCAATGCCTGTCGATAGCAACAGGAGCATATTCATCAAGAGACCACTTTGGAGGCACCTCACCTTTCAAGGTACAAGTTAATTTTGATATTCCTGTATTTGAAGGACAAATAGATGCAGAAGCCCTAGACCAATGGTTAAATCTGCTAGAAGGTTATTTCTATGTTCACAAATTTTCCGACAAAGAAAAGATCACCTTCGCACTCCTTAAAGATATCCCCCATGTCAAACATTGGTGGGAAACTTATTGGGAGCAGAGTTCCACAGAGGAGTCTGAAATATATGGGGTTGATCCCACTTGGGATTTTTTTGTGGATGCAGTAAAGGAACAATATTACCCTATTGGAAAATATGAGGACCAGTACATGAGATGGACCACACTGCGGAAAGAGAGGGGCCAAGCAGTTTTGGAGTTCACCAATACCTTCCATACCTTGCGCACCAAGCTGGGTATCAAAGACTTCGAACAACATTTGGTTCTGAAATACCGTGGGGCTCTACACAGATACATCCAAACTGAAATGGATTTTCTGGACATCTCATCACTTGGTGTTGCCTATCGATATGTTGTTAAAATCGAGAAGAAATTTAAGCACCAGAACAAACAAGATTTTGGTTATGCAAATCCACAACAACAAAAGTATGACAAAGACGTCCCTAACAAATAGTCTCTCGAAAACCAGTCCAAGCCACATGAAAAGAAGGGTCACGGGAAGATAAAGAGGGACACCAAAAAATGGTGCAATTTCCACAAAATCCCTTGGCACAACATCGATGAATGTCGCTCAAAACAGTCATTCGTAGCTGAGATCAAAGACAAGGAGCCGAACTCTGATTCAAAATCAGATTCTAAAAATACTGGTAAATGACAGCTCATTGACGCAGAACCTACTGCTATTGTCGCAACCGCATCAATTCAACCAGAAGAACCAACAGATCCTAAAGAGGGGGGGCACCTTTTTCATTCACAGATGTGGGTGAAGGGGACCCCGCTGCATTTTATTGTTGATAGTGGAAGCCAGAAGAACCTCATCTCAGCAGAGGTTGTCAAATAGTTGGTATTGTCAACAACACCACACCCGCAGCCATACAACATCGGGTGGCTTCGCCAAGGATGAGATATTTGTGTCAGCCAACAATGTTGATTGTCATATCTCATCCAACCCTTCAAGGATGAGGTATTATGTGATGTTGCCCCACTAGATGTATGTGATGTTCTCTTGGGCCAACCATATATGTGGAAGTGCCACACTGTTTATGAGTCTCGACCCCGCAGTGTCATTATTTCTATAGGGGGCATCTCTACAGAATACCAAAGGTAGTTACAACTACTATTCCACCTAAAAAGTGCCACAAGGTAGTATCTCATACTACAAAATTCAGCTTCTTCACAATCTGTTCAAAATGGGAACAAAAGGACATTGCAACCACTACAGCTTCGCCCCAAGCACCTTTTATCCAACAGAAGCAGGTCGACAAGGTTGCAACAGAGAGAAATGATTCCTTACGCACACCATCCTCTCATGTAACTCAACTTCTTGAACAGCCTCAACCTCAACAGATTCGTGACAGACTTCCACAAACTAAGCAGCGCGGCGTCTCCAGAAAGGCAAGCATCTCACCAAGATGCAGATTTAGCAAATGTTTTTTCCTCTCCCCTGGGAACTCAACGCAATGGATACCATTTCTTCCTAAGGAGGGAGGATTGATCCAGGTGGATATCGGTGGCCACCCACCTTTTCCAACTAGCTCAAAATAGTTTTCTGGCAAATTTGGCAATTTACTATTTTTAGCAGTTTTTAACTTCCGGGGCCATTTTGAGGGCCCAAATGAAGGGTTTTAGAGATAGAGGTTCTCAATGATATCCAAATGAATTATTGAACCCCCAAAATGAATCTCCTCTATGATACCTTTCCAACGAGCTATCATAAGCCTAAAACAGAGATCGTATGCAAACGTTACGACCCCGGGAAGTTGATGTACTAACTTACCCAAACAGGGCCCACATGACTTTTGGCGCTTCATCTCCTAGGGTTTGGTTTTTGGATGTCTAGGACTTTTGGCATTCCTTTTTATTGTAAAAAGGCCTTTAGAGCCTCATTTTAATCATCTTCTTGCGAATGCGAGTAGCCATCACATCTCTTCTTAGAGATAAGCTGCCACCATTCTATCAAGTCTTTAACTCTGCATTTCATAGTCTCTATACATTTATTTCATTAATAGAAATCATGTATTACTGTATATATGTGTTTATGGTTTCATCTCTGATATATTTCTGTTATATTATTGAATATATGTGATATCTCTGTGTATTTCTTTATTATATCTCTGATCTCATTTCGTGCCAAAAATAATCTGGATTAGTGGTATCAGAGCGGGTTGTTCTTGGTCATTTTTTTTAGTGCATGTCCCCGACGAGGTCTGAGTATAGAAATTTGGGTCTCAAGCTTGTCTCTCTTGAGTACAATCGCTCTCACACACCCAAGAAACCATCAATGGCAGAAGAAAAGAAAAATGACGGAGCAGACAATCCTATCAGTCTATTTCTTGAGCAAGCTCTCATGCGACAGAGGGACAAAATGATGGAGAATTTTTCCCACATCCTTCAACGCATGCCGATAGAAATAGGCACATCTTCATCAAGTGACCACTTTGGAGGCACCTCACCTTTCAAGGTACAAGTTAATTTTGATATTCCTGTATTTGAAGGACAAATAGATGCAGAAGCCCTAGACAAATGGTTAAATCTGCTAGAAGGTTATTTATCTGTTCACAAATTTTTCGACAAAGAAAAGATCACCTTCGCACTCCTTAAAGCTCTCCCCCATGTCAAACATTGGTGGGAAACTTATTGGGAGAA
>SNQJ01S0147316.1:20436-44205 GCA_010110895.2 Picea sitchensis
TTCACTTGACTGCATCATAGCGACGTTTCATCCATCAACAAGATCTCATCGTTAGAAAATGATGTGTTGACACTTTCCTTTGATAAGGCATATGGGCGATCAAGTGCTCTGTTAGACTCCTGCCACACATTGTAATGGTCGTAATCTTTGTCGCGCGATCATTTTCTAGTGCATACATGTGGCGGGTGACTACATACTATTGCAGGTGCCTCCAAAATGATGACCCCAGCTAGGGAACAATGCCTCTTCCTCAAACTATTGCACGTCCAACATACACATGTCCTTCATAATGAGATTACATCATTGCGCATCATATGTTTTTCGCATGGCTATCTATTAGAGTCTAAGTTTGCACCACGTCTGAGGAGACAAAAAACATAGTTGAACGATCATGCGTCTGGTCTCATTTGCAGTTTGGATACTCAAAGATTTCTCCTGAGAGACTTGTTTCTCCTTTTCAGGTTCATCAATTACCTTTGCAGAACCGTGATCCCTTTCAACTTCTTCTGTGCGCTGGTCAAAGCTGCACGAACTTTCTCCATGGTCAGTGCACATTCCCTGAAGTGTTTTGCATTCCTTTCTTCTGACACCCTTTCTGTTTCGCGCAGCTGTATGATTGTATCATGCACTTCCCTGAGTTGTCTCTTTAGCCAAGTTGTGTTTTCCTCGCGACCTTGTGATGTTGATACTTCGAGGGTCTTTGCTGCTAACTGTTGTCTCGGTTCTCTGTTTTCCTATTATAGCTCAACAATAGCGAGCTACGCTTGCTTCAACTGTTGCGATGGCTCATGAACATCTATGGTTTTGGTGTATGTCCTCCTTTTTCCCTAGCTTTCTCGACTTGTGCCTTCAATGGGCTCCAGCCGAATAGCGGGCATGAGTAACTCTTCGACGGATGAATTTGCGCACGACTCACTCGGGACTCGGGTCTCCCAGCTTCCTTGTTTTTCTTTGGCCTACCCATTCTCCAGGGTATTGGCTGTTGGGGGGATAGGGCTTCCAATGTCCTTCCTTCCTCCACAACCCTTCTTTCTTTAGCCTCTGCACGGTGCGATGTTACCTTTTCCGTAGCTAGAGGGAAATATCCTTTTGGATCCTTAGGGATGACTTATGCAAGTAGAAACGAATCCCAATTATTTCCCAATCACCTTAACTCCTCTACCAACAGTAATTTAATCAGGGAGACATGTGAGATTTTCTTCTTCGGTTGATCTATTTCAGCTTGGGTGTTTTCTGCCATTTCTAGGAGGCTTTGGTGTAATAAAAAGGGAAGATTTAAGGGTCTCCTCCTTGTGAAGGGCATAAACAATCTAATGTGATATAGATGTATTCTGTCAAAACTTCCCTCATAGGTGAAATATTTCCTAATCGCTTCCATGAGTTTCTGAAAAGGCCCCTGCGAATATCTACTTGGAATGCCTATTTCGACTTTCCCACCTAAGAAGTCTTGCTTGATAAAGTCTTCGTAACATCGTGCGTCCAAAGGCGTGCCTTTAAACTACCTTTCACCGCTCGAAGGGATATCTATCGCAACCAATAGAGTTTCCTCTCTCACTTGGAAAATGACACCTACAATTAGCGTGTGGGACCCGTCGAACCTGAGTGCGAACTACTCTGCTAGTTTCATGTTGAATCCTTGTATTTTTCTAAAAAACGGTCATGCATCCAACCGGCTCAAAAGATACCCTAACCTCTGGATATTCGTTGACCAATGTCAAGATTTGAGGCTCAGGCCCAACAATCCTACCACTTCACACACCTTTCCTTATGTTATGGGATCTCGTCATGGTGCAACATATATTGGTTATGCGCATGGTGGATTTTGTGTGAGCCAAAGGCGGTAATATCAATTGACCTAGGCTTGCGAGAATAATTACAGGCGTTGCGTAAACTTGACTGATGAACATAATGCATGTAGAGTGCTCAGAATTTATAATCAGGCGGGTGAGAGGTGGAAACGTGTCGGGGGACACTGAACTCATGGCAACTAGAGGTTTCAAAGTGAGCTTGAAGATTTTCGCAGTACATCTGTGCGACGAGTACACTTCAGAGTGTTCAAAGTACAACTGATAAGAGCTATAGGGCTTATGTGATACGAGCACCGTGATTTTTCATTTTTTCTGACTTCATCAACACATGTTTTGGTTTTGACATCCCTTCCCAACTCCAAGGGCCAACCAACCACTTGCTAACTTCGACCCATTCTCTTTTCGGTACCTGAACTCACACACTTTGACACACAGACTCTGACTCAACTAAGATCGAATCTAACTGAAACAATGATGACGCTAACAAATACTATGGCTTTGTCTGTCATATAGGGTGGGGATGTGAAAAAGATAAATTAATATAAGGGAGCAAGGAAGTGCTCACAAATCCTTTGATATTATTTATTGTATTTGTGTTCCCAAAGCACTTTTAAATAGATGTGGATTGCGGCATCGATGGGAAACCAAATCCACCCCATATTTGGGTACATGTGGGTCATACACATTATGTCTAGGAGGTATGGGAACATACAGAAACTAGGAAAGTTCCCTGGTTGTGCTTGTGTAACTGCAAAGATCACAACTTTGAGATTTTCAGATAATATGTCTGTCCAGTTGAATGAGACCCCCACATCTGCACAAAAATAAATTAGGGGCATGTATGATAGGGGAAATTTTATAAAAATAGGATTATGGAGCAATAAAATAAAACAAATGCAGAAATAAAACAAAAAATATACACAATACAATAGAGACACTGATCTAGAATTGGATCTCAGGACCAAAATGGGTCCAGGAAGGCTTAAAACCCAAAGTTCTTAGAATGGATTCAAAACGGACATGCGTGTATGCCTCGTTGATATGAACCCAACGCAACTTGAACATGCTCAAATTGATGTCGTATGCTCCAGATATCATGATCTGTTCGTTTTGCCAAACAGGCAAAAAGTCAACAGTCAACAGGAAAAATTCAACGTTGACATCATGCTGACATCATCATGCTAACATGGCAGCATCTGGAGGTGACACATGGAATTTGAACATATAGTGACTTGGATAGGTTGTTGACTGGGCTGACAACTAGGCAGACAGCTGGACCAATGGGCAATTGACGCGCGACATCAGATTGGGAAAACGGAAAGGTGTCGTATGGCCCAGACATGGGTTGCCACATGGCACCCATTGGTTGGTTAAATTTTATTGCAAAAATGCTTGAAGTTCACTGGATTTGAGCCCTTGACCTTCGAAAGGATGAATGTCTTAGCAGGGCCAGGCTAGCCAACCTGCCCTCACTTTGTTTCTTAACCCTTATGCTCGCCACATGTATTTAAGTTGATTTGAATTGTCATTTGGGTTTAGTAAGGGCTGGGGCCTAGCCCCAGCCTCTATCTTGGGGGGGAAGTTGGGAGATGATTACCAACTTCAGGCCTATATAAACTAGAGGTTCTTGAAGCCTATAGGGGAAGTTTAGAATAGGCTTATGCTGAAGAATTATTGAGCCAAATCCATTTGTATACATGGAAGCCATTGAGGAGAGCACCTTTGCGAGCAATTTCTGGGAGCTTCATTCATCTGATTTCAGTGTCGTAAGTTTTGTTGGGTTCTAGAGATCTGGTAGAACAAACCAAATCAATTTTTAACCTTTTTGTCACTATTGTGATGTACTTTTAAAGCTTTGAACATAAATAAGAAAAGCCTCACCCACTAAGACAAAGGCTCAGAGACGTAGGTGAGATTTCCGAACTTTGTTATCACATTGGTGTTTATGGTTTGCTGATCCTTATGCTTTATTTCATATCTATATATATTTATATGGTTGTCATATTTCTTCTATAATTCTTCCTCTTTCATTATTTTCCTAAATGGTAATTTAACTCAACCATTGTCATTTAAAAGATCTTTTCGGATCAGACATAGATATACGTGGTTCACCTAGTGTGGGCTACGTCCACCAGAGAAATTTGTAGGTCCTTCCTTTATTATTATCTAGCAAATGAAGAGATACAACCTACAACACACTCGTATTAACTTCCTCTTCTTTCTCTTATAGTCTTCTCACTCAGAATACAATATTCTCAATGATACATAGCCGCCATACATTTCCCTCATAAAAGAGGGTTGCCTTCTAAGGAAAAAAACCCTAACATAACTTCTACCATCATATCTATGACCTTATAATGAATGGTCCAAATTTACTATGAAATTACAATATACATTTACAAGTAATTTTTCTTTCGGGGGCTTGCTTGCCCCCAGACCCCCCAACCGGGGTAATGGACCCTGCAAGGGGGGTAACCCCCCTTGCACTCCCCCGCGTGGAGGAGTGTACATTCTTCTGGGGTGTAAATTATTCATGGGATATAAACATGACTGAAAACAAAGACCTATGAATTAGGAAGATAATCATGCTTCACAACCAACAATCTCCCACTTGGAGACTGATCTCAACAACTCCATTGTTTCTATATATGCTGGACTATGGTCCTTCTTGGACCTAGAAAATTTCTCATCTTCACCTTCATGCCTGAAGACCAACTTGAACTAAGGAGGAACTTTTTTTCTCCCTGGTTTCTCCCTTAGTTAACATGTCTGTAGGATTCTGGCTAGTGTGTATATTTTCCAACTTCAAATGTCCATCTCCCAAGATGGATCGTATGAAATGGTACCTCAATTGTATATGCTTAGCCTTCGAATGGAAGGTTGAGTTCTTTGCATGGTGAATGGAACTCTGACTGTCATAGTACAACCTTTTATTCTCCTGCGTCTTTCCCAATTCCTCCACAAACCTCTATAGCCAAATCATTTCTTTACTAGCCTCTGTAGCAACAACATACTCTGCTTTTGTTTTTGAAAGTGGAACAACCTTTTTCAGTTTCTAAATCCAACTTATTGTTGTTCCACCTACAGTAAAAACATACCATATGGTGATCCTCCTACTATCTTTATCACCTGCCATATATGAATCAACATATCCCTGTAGAATAGTGTCTGAACCTCCAAAACATAATGCACGAGTAGCAATACCTCTCAAATATCTGAGAATCCACTTTACTGCTTCCCAATGTTCTTTACCTAGATTGTTCATATACCTGCTCACAACTCCCACTGCATGTGAAATATCTAGTCTTGTGAAAACCATCACATACATCAAGCTTCCAACTATTGATGAATAAGGAACCATGGACATGTATTATGTTGGCCCTTGACCAAGTTTTGAGGAAACATTAGTCATGTTTGACCATTTTTGGGACTTCGACAGGCTGGTCGAAGATGGAGCGCCCAGGCGAAGCAGAGATCGCGGGATCTCACTCATTTTGTGGGCTTATGGACCCAGCAAATGGTTTTAGGGTTTATGTAATGGGTTAAGGGATGTGGGCCCATGGGTTTACCCATGATTAGGCGTTTTTGTAAATGTATAAATAAGTAGCTAAGTGATGTAAGAACTACTACTTGTAATAGGCTTAGTGCATAACTACTAGATCTGGTTGGCTTCATGAAAGAATGTGTTAAGGGCTTGCAGAACTAAGTGCAAGTGTTTTGTAAGTTGCTTTGTGCACAGATGTTGTATGTAAGTGCTCTGTTCGATTGAGGAGTTGGCTCTGTGCCTTGACCTAATTTTGGGGAAGGTGGATCTAGTGTGATGTGCGCAGATCACCTGTCCACTATGAAGTTGGGCTCAATGGCTTTGTGCACAGGAGTAGATGAATGTAAAAATATTGAAGACTAATAAATAAGAAGAAGAAGTTGGTGGACGTAGCCCCACACCGGGGTGAACCACGTATATCCTGTGTCTTGATGTCCTTTGTGTGATGTTGTTTATATGGATAGTTGCTTATTGATGTTGTTATTATGTACAATGAATGCATCTGATGTTGTAGCTTAGTGCTTAATGGTGTAAATGAATGTGAGATATGAACTAATGCTATATGATAAGAGGTTTTAAGGGATTGATCTTGATTGTTACTGCATCGATCTATAATAAGGGTTAATCTACGATGTAAATAAGAATAAGAACCTAATGCATATTGTGGGCTAAGTACTTTGTTAAGTGTTGTAATCACATATCTGTGTCCCAACCTCATTGTAGACACTTGAGTCCTGCAAATCCCCCTGCCTCTACGTCAAGTGAGACATCATCTTCTTCGTAGGTGTTGCTGAAAGGGTCGGTAGTTAGGGTTTTGTTGGTGTGTTGTTGAAGCATTGAACCCTGGGTCTGCCCCTGTGCCAACAAATGGTTCTGTTGTCGGGACCTAAAACTGTGATTGTTGGGAACTAAAGAAAAGAGAAAGATCTATGCATAGATTTGTTGTTGTAGTGTGCAATATTCTACTTGACTTGTGAAGCTTTGTACTAAGAAAGAAATTGGATCTGAAGAAAAGAGGTAAGATATTAAAGCTTTGTGCTTTAGTAAAGGTAAGATAAGTGGAAAATTTTGTTTCGAAGGTATCAATCTAGGTATGCTTGATAGATTTTGTTCTAGTCTGGAAACTAGGGCACAGTTAGAAGAAAGAGTTGATATGAATAAATTTGATAGAAATAGAGAAAGATATGTTATTCCTATCCATAGAAATAATTTTTGGACTAATAAGTGGATGCAGGAACCTAGAAAGAATTTTTGTAGATTACAGATCCAGCACTATGATCCTAGTGCGCAGTACAAGAGAGGCGGGAACTCATTTAAAAGAAAAAGAGGATTAACATTGTGTTATAATTGCGGAAGGTCGAGACATCTTGCTAAGGAATGCCCTAGTACAGGTCCTATTTGTCTTTTTTGTAAAGCTATTGGTCACGAGGTTGAGGATTTCCCTAGGATGATTTCTAAATTTGAAAAGATGAACATGAGACAAGAAAACTATAAAGAAGGTCAAGAGACTAAGGATATGTTAGAAAACTAGAAAGAGAAAGAATCAAAGAAAGCTCAAACTATGTTAAAAGAAGTAATGGATGATCACAGAGGCATCATTTTACCAGAGATCTTGAAAGAAAAACAATGCATAGTTACAAGGATAGAAGACTTCAACATAGACTACGTATTAGAAGAAGAAACACACGTGAATATTATGCCAGAAAGCACTTGGGAAATTTTGGGAAAGCCTGCTATGATACCTTCATTACGAAGGATAGGCCTTTTTAAAGGAAATATGATAACTCTATGTGGAAGAATTACTAACATACCTATGATTGCTCATGAAACATCGACAGAAGAAGACTTCGAAGTTAACAGATTTGTTGAGAACAACGCCCCATTTCCACTTTTATTAGGAAAGACTTGGATTGAGAAAGACCAGATTAGAAGGAAAGAAGAGGAGGAAGCTACATAACAGAAAAAAGTGATAATTAAGGGACTTCATAGTCAGAAAAAATAGCGTGACTAATAGAAGAACAAGAGGATCAATCAAAGCAATAGAGGGCTAGATAATTAGTTGTCGAAGTTGAAAGAACACAGGAAGACTTAAAGAACATGTCCATGCAAGAAAGAATCCACCTCGGAAATAGCAAAAGAAGGAAAATTAACCGCACGATCTGTAAGAATACATCAGCAGTGCGAACTCACCTTACTAGGAGAAGATAAGAATAAAAATGGAAAGAGGAAAGAAGGAAAGAAGGAAAGGAAGCTCAGTAAGAAGAAAGGCAAGTTATAAAAACTACGAGAAGTTCCACAAAAGACTTTGCAAGAGGCAGATCTGCAGAAGTTTAACCTCGCCAGAATAAAAAAACCACAAAGAATGGGATTTCGCCATGGTGAAGCTATATGACTGTTGGAGGCACCCCGACCATTAGAATAACACTCTGGAACAGCTAGAAACACATTTATTAATGGAAAGACTGTCATTGGACCATTGGTACCATGCCATAACAAATGGATTTGTATTGATTGAGGCATTCCTGCCCGTTAGAGGAATCTGTTACGACACTTGCTTATTTAACCTGTCGGACACTGCACCGGGACCAATTTTTGCAAACCGTGATTGTTTGAGCTAACATAGAATCCATTGTATTGTGTTGTGCTTTCTAGAACTTGTCTGTAATATTTCAGATATAAAAATTATGCATAACAGAAATAAAATGCTAGAAATGGCAGATAAACAACAATATAACCAGAATAACACCACAATAATATTGAAATGATAACATAATAACACCAAAAAGAGCACTTCGATTACTAAGAGAAATGTTCACGGGCCTCTTCGAGGGGGAAACCTCCAGTCGAGCAGAGCTTTATTTCAATAATATCCAAGATATGGTTCACATACCCTCGAATCCTATTTATACTAAATATGTCTATCGAAGATCCTTCTAGAAGCAAAAGCTTCTATTAGGTATTACTACATTTGATTTATTCTACCTTATTGCAAGGCCTTATTAATATTGACCTTTATTACATCAGAATACATTGTTCTACCTACGTAAGGGGTTAGGTCCCTAACATGTCTGCCCCCTTAAAAATAGCCTTGTCCTCAAGGCTTAAGATGTGGAAATTGTTGCAGAATGGTGGATGGTTCCCAAGTGGCATATGTTGGAGTTGTATCTTTCCACTGGACTAACACTTCCTTGATGGTTCGCTGACACAGGTGACGCTCATGCTGATCCAAAATGGTTTGTGGTTGTAGCCAAATGGAGCCTTCTTTGTCCAACTTGGGAAGGTTGGTTTGATTTTGGCACTTAGTTCCAATCACCTTCTTGAAGCATGAAACATGAAAAAAGGATGTAGCTTAGAATGATTGGGCAAAGCTAACTTATAGACCACCTGTCCCACACGCTTGAGAATTGTATAAGGACCATACAATTTGGGTGCTAACTTATGACAATGGTTGGCCTTGAGGGAATTTTTCTTGTAAGGTTGTAGTCGAAGAAACACATGATCCCCTTCTAAAAATTGATGTTCAGAGCGACCTTGATCTGCTTGTTCCTTCATGCGATTCTGAGCCATGACCAAATTCTATTTGAGGGTACGGAGAATAGCCTCTCGAACTGTAAGTGTTTGGTCAACTGCCTGGACCTTCGAGACACCTAGTAAATATGAGAGGACTGAAGATGTATTTTGTTCATAGACCGCTTCAAAAGGAGTCATGCGTGTAGTTGTATGGTATGAAGTGTTGTACCACCATTCAGCTAGGGGTAACCATTGAGCCCACTGATTTTGATTTTCCGATGCAAAACACCTCATATATGTTTCCAAACACTTATTGACAACTTCAGTTTGACCATTCATTTTGGGATGATAAGTTGTGCTAAGATGCAATTGGGTGCCTTGTAGCTTGAATAGTTCTTGCCAAAAATTGTTGGTGAAATTTGGGTCGCGATAAGAAACAATAGAATGTGGCATGCCATGAAGCTTGAAGACCTGATCCATGAAAAGTTGAGCCACTATGGATGTTGTAAATGGGTGTTGAAGAGCACATAAATGATCATACTTGGAAAGCCGATCAACTACCACCATGATGACTAATTTATTACCCGATTTAGGTAAGCCTGTAATAAAATAGCAGGTGGAATCGGAAGCGGTTGCAGTGTGCCGAGAGATTTGATTGTTTCTCCCTTGTTGCATTGACACACATCACATTCAGCCACAAAATTATGAACGTCTTGTTTCATACCATCCCAGAAAAAGGAACGTTTGACCCTGTCATAGGTTTTGGTAAACCCGGAGTGCCCAGCTGTGGGTGTAGCATGAAGCTCAAAAAGCGCCGTGGATTTAAGTTTTGAATCTTTACTTAAATATAGACAACCTTTGTATCAAAGCTCATCATGGAGCCATAAGTACCTTGGGGAAACTAGAGAATTGGACTGCAATTGTTGTATCAGATGCGAACATTTTGGATCATGTAGCCATTCCTGGCAAACGGCTTGGAGCCAATCTGGTACAATGAAGGAGAGAGAAAAAAGGGAGCCTTCATCTTCATATTTTCGGGAAAGTGCATCGGCCACCACATTGTCTCTGCCTTTCTTGTAAATGATCTCATAATCATATCCAAATATCTTAGTCACCCATTTTTGTTGCTCTGGGGAGGAAATGTGTTGTTCCAGAAAATACTTGAGGCTTTGATGGTCTGTCATAATCTGGAAGCGTTGCCCCAATAGATAAGGGCGCCACAAATCAACGGCATGCAGAATAGCCAAAATTTCATTTTCATAGATTGATTTGCCCAAATTTAGTTCAGACAGTTGTTTGTTGGTAAAAGCTAAAGGCCTACCCTCTTGCATAAGGACAGGGCCAATACCTTTCCCTGAAGCATCACATTCCAGGACAAAGGTCTTTGTGAAATCAGGAAGGGCCAGGACTGGAGTGGTGCACATGGTCATCTTCAAGGTTTGAAAAACATGAGCAGTTGTTGGGGTCCAAGTGAAATAATTATGTTTAAGGAGTGTTGTGAGAGGTGTTGCAATCTCTCCATAATTCTTAAAAAACTTGTGATAATAACCTGTTAGGCCCAGAAATACTCGCAAGCTTTTGAGAGTCTTTGGGTGAGGGCAATCTTGCATAGCTTCAATCTTTTTAGGATCCACCTTGACATCATTCTTGCCAACAATATAGCCCAAGTACTCGACTTATGAGGCGCCAAAAGCACATTTAGATTGTTTCAGGAAAAGTTGGTGCTGAGAGAGTAGATGGAGAACTTGGTCCACTTGAGCAAGGTGGTTTGTCTAGGTTTTTCTATATATGAGGATATCATTAAAGAAAACTAAGACAAAATGACGGACAAAGGGGTGAAAGACATGATGCATGAGGCTTTGGAAGGTGGAGGGGGAATTACACAAGCCAAAAGGCATGACCAAAAACTCAAAGTGGCCCTCATGAGTTCTAAACGTAGTCTTCGGAATGTCTGCCCCTTTCATAGGGATCTGGTGGTAGCCAGAATGAAGATCAAGTTTAGTAAAGAACTGAGCGCCACTCAATTCATCCAAGAGGTCATCAATGATAGGAATGGGAAATTTGTCTTTAATGGTGAGTTTTTTGAGGGCGTGAAGGTCAAGACACATGCGCCAAGAACCTTATTTCTTCAGGACCATGACCACAGGAGAAGAGTAGGGGCTCATACTAGGGCAGATAACGCCTGGGTTGAGAAGTTCTTGAACCATTTTCTCAATTTCATTTTTTTGGGAAAAGGTGTGACAATAGGGATGGATATTGGAAGGGAGGCTTCCTGGTATAAGGGGAATGGAATGATCATGAACAACATGGGAAGGCGGGAGTTCCTAGGGAGTGGAAAATACCACTTGATGTTTAGGGAGGATGGATTGGAGGTCTTGCGGCACAGAGAGTGTCTCAGTTGCATGTATGGCATGGAGTTGGGAAATAACGCCAGAATGACCTTCTTTTAGCATATTTTCCATGCGATGGGAACTAATGATCTCTGATGAACCAGCGGTGATGCCTTGGAAATTATATTTTTGGCCCTCCTGGTCGAATTTCATTGTTAATTCCTTGAAATCCATGAGAATGGGACCCAAAGTCCTTAGCTAGTCTGCACCCAACACAATGTCACAACCACCCATGTTGATAACAAACATATGATATTTCAAGTGATAGTCACCAATTTGGAGACACATATTTTCACAATGCCCTCCACATTTCATGGAGCCGCCATTGGCAATCATGATTTGGAAATTATTGACTACATGGATATAACAATAGTTTTTTGGGAAATGCGACGATGAATAAAATTATGGGTGTTGCCACTATCAACCAGAATGATGACCTTCTTATGCTTGATGTAACCAATCAGCTTGAGAGTTTGGGGAGCAGAGAAACTAGTGAGAGCATTTAGGGAAATGACTGGTTCTACTTTGGGAGGGTCTGAGGGAGGGGTTATGTTTGTGGTTTCAGGTGACTCATATACAAGGAGAGTTTCAACATCCTCTTCTGAAACATCCTTCGAGATGGCCATAAAAATATTTTGTTCCTTACAATTGTGGCCCAGAAAATATTTGTCATCACAATTATAACAAAGGCCTTTGAGTTGGCGTTCATCCATTTCAGCTCTGGTCAATTTTTGGATCTTTAGTGGAGTAGAGGGAGCAGTGGGATTTACTGGTTTAGTGCGAGGAATAAAGGGGGGTTTCTGGTTTTGAGAAGATACAACTTATTGTGATTATTTATCTCTTTTAGTAGCCTCCACCCAACTCTGAGGCTGAGCCATGAGGACATGGGCATGAATCTCATCCTTGAGGCCACTGATAAAACATTCTCGAAAAAAGGCATCAGACATGCCCTCTGTCCGAAAATCCAGGCGCTCAAAAGAAGCTATAAATTCTTCCACTGTTCCTGATTGTTTCAACTTTTTCAAATATATTAAATGGTTGGTGTCAGTGTCAAAGTTTTCATAAAGCTCTGCCACAAAGTGTGTCCAAGCAATATACCCGTGACGAGAAGTTTTTCTCCATTTCCACCATTACCAACGTTCTTGATCTAGATGGATAACACCATACCAAAGTTTGGCCAAGTCATCTGTAATGTCGTATAAAGAGAAATAATGTTCCATTTGGGTTACCCAACCAGTGGGATCCGAGCCATTAAATTTGTTCACATCCACCAGCGGAAGGCATAGGTCACGCTGAAAGTGATGGTGTTGAAAAATGATGGGAATGAGAGTAAGTTTTAGCTTCAGTATGTGGGGGTGGGTCAGATTGATCTAGATGGATATCGGTGGCCACCCACCTTTTCCAACTAACTCAAAACAGTTTTCTCACAATTTTGGCAATTTACTATTTTTAGCAGTTTTAACTTTCGGGGCCATTTTGAGGGCCTAAATGATGTTTTTTCGGGATTGAAATCCTCAATGATATTCAAAATCATGATTGAGACCTCAAAATGAATCTCCTTGATGATACCTTTCCAACGGGATATCACACACCTAAAACGGAGATCGTATGCAAAATTTACGACCCCGGGAAGTTGATGTACTAACTTACCCAAACGAGGCCCACATGACTTTTGGCACTTCATCTCCTAGGGTTAGGTTTTTGGATGTCTAAGGTTTTTGGCATTCTTGATTATTGTAAAAAGGCCTTCAAAGTCTCATTGTAACCTTCTTCTTTTGAATGCGTGTTACGGTCACATCTCTTCTTAGAGATAAGCCGCCACCATTCCAGCAAGCTTGTTTCCGCTGCATTTTACAGTTTCAGCTTATTTCGTTATTGAATAGAAAAATAGTTTTACTGTATCTCTGTTATTTTGTGTTAAGCACCTATTAATAATCTATATTCATTTTGTTCTACTCATAAAATCCGTATTAGTGGTATCAGAGTGGTCTTCTCCTTGTCGTCTTAATGCATGTCCCCAACGAGGTCATAGTACAAAGAGTTGGGTCTCGAGCTTGTTTCTCTTGAGGACAGAAGCTCTTGCACGCCCAAGTGACCTCCCATGGCAATAGAAAATAAATATGACAGGATAGGAGATCCTTTCAAACTGTTTATTGAGAAATCCCTCACGCAACAGAGGAACAATATGATGGATAGTTTCGTGCAAATCCTTTAGCGGCTACCAACAGGCGACACATATTCTTCAAACGAAGGCACCCCCCCCCTTCAAGGTACAAATAAACTTCAATATTCCTATATTTGAAGGTCGTATAGATGAAGATGTTGTAGACAAGTGGTTGAATCTACTAGAAGGGTATTTTTCTATCCATAAATTTCCAGATAGAGAAAAGATTACTTTTGTGCTCCTTAAAGTCGTTCCCCATGTCACAGATTGGTGGGAAACCTTTTGTGAGCAAAAGGAAATAGAGGAAACCTCATTATTTTCAGTCATGACCACCTGGGAATCCTTCATGGATGCTATTAAGGAACAATACTACCCTTTCGGAAGCTATGACGACCTGTATACCAAATGGACCACACTGCAACAAGAAAGAGACCTAGCAGTGCCAGATTTCACAATTATCTTCCATACCTTGCACACCAAGTTGGGTATCAAAGATTCAGAGAGACATCTGGTGCTCATGTATTGTGATGCTCTGCATAGACACATCCATACCAAAATGAAATTTCTGGACATCTCATCCTTGGGCGCGGCCTACCGATATGCCATCAAAATCGAGCAAAATCTCAAACAAATGACGCGACAATTTGGGCCTAGGAACCCCTCACAAAGAAAGACAGGAAAGGGTGGCCCCAACCCACTAAAAAAAGGACAGTGCAAAGATGGACAATATCAGGAGAACCAATCCAAGCGGCACGCAAAGAAGAACACCGGAAAGACAAAGAAAGATACCGGGAAGTTGTGCAACTTCCATAAGAGCCCTTGGCATAACACTGTTGACTGTCGTTCAAAGCAGTCGTTGGTGGCTGAAGTGAAAGCCTATGAATCAGATGCGGATTCTGACTCTGAGCCAGAACCAGAAAGGGGAAGACGGATCATTGACACGGAACCCAGTGCCACCATTTCTACCACCAAGCTCTAGCCTAGTGAACCAGACGAGCCTGTAGAAGGAGAGACCCTCTTCCATTCACAGATGTGGGTAAAAGGAACCCCACTGCACTTCATCATTGATAGCGGTAGCTAGAAGAACCTCATCTCAGTAGAGTTCATCAAGCGGTTGGCCCTGCCAACAAGGCCACACCCACAACCCTACACCATTGGATGTCTCTGCCAAGGAAGCGATATCTGTGTCAGCCAACCGTGTCGACTGTCATACAGCATAAAGCCCTTCAAAGACGAGGTATTGTGTGATGTTTCTCCTCTCGAACTTTGTGATGTTCTTTTGGGAAAACATTATTTATGGAAATGTCATGTTGTATATGAGTCTAGGCCTCGTAGTGTTATTATTACTTTGAACATGAAATTGTATAGGATACCCGAGGAAGTCCCACCTAGTGATATTTTCTTGATCTCTGCTAAGAAATGTAGGAAGGTCATCTCTTAGACGAGGAAGTTTGTCTTCTTCGTGATTTGCTCTCAAAATAAGCGAAAGATCACAGCCACATCCAGGGTCTCTGCGACCGACCTCTCCACATAACAGAAGCAAGTAGATAAGGTTGTGGAAGAATACTCGAATATATTCTCATCACCTACAGGGGTACCTCTACACTGTCAGGTCAAGCACCCCATCGATCTGACCCCCGACGCATCGCTGCCCAATGGACCAGTCTATCATCGCTCTTTGTTATAGAATGAGGAGATCAAGCGATAGATCTAAGAACTGCTCCACAAGGGGCACATCCACCCCAAATCATCACCTTGCGGGATCCCAATCATGTTGGTATAGAAGAAATATGGAACCTGGCGACTCTGTATTGATTATCGAGCTCTGAATAAAATCACAGTCAGAAACCAGTACCCGATTCCCCAAATCAATGACCTCCTTGATCAACTCACCAGGGCCAAATACTTAAATAAGATTGATCTGAAGTCTCGCTACCACCAGGTCCTGATAGAACAAACAAATTTATGGAAGACCACCTTCAATTCAAAGGAAGGCCTTTTTGAATGGTTGGTCATGCCCTTTGGTTTGACAAATGCTCTAGCCACATTCATGAGGATGATGGATGATATCCTGCGACCATTCACCAATACTCTTTTAGTGGTGTATCTGGATGACATTCTAATTTATAGAAAGACTTGGGCAGAACACTTGCAGCATATTCAGCAAGTTCTGCACACCCTGCGACAACACAATCTATACGCCAACTTGGAAAAATTATCCTTCGGCATGGACAAGGTCCATTACCTGGGCTACATTAATGATCATCATGGCGTACATGTGGATCCAGCCAAGATCCAAGTCATCCGTTACTGGCCAGCCCCAACAACATTCACTGAGCTTCAGAGCTTCTTGGGCCTTTCCAATGTCTACCACAGGTTCGTGTTGGGATTCTCCCATATTGCATGGGCCCTTAGCCAAATAAACAGGGGTAGTGGTAATGAGAAATTTACATGGGGTCAGTCCCAACAACAAACGTTCAATGATTTGAAGCAACGCTTGTGCTCAACCCAAGTACTTTCACTACCAGACCTGCAACATCCCTTTGAGATCGAGACAGATGCTTCAGACTATGTCGTGGGACTGACCACGGCCACCCAGTGGCCTATCATAGTGAGACACTGTCAGATACTGTCCGTAAGTACCCTACTTATGACAAAGAAATGTACTCCATTGTGCAAGCATGTCGCTAATGTAGACATTACATTCTTGGGAATGAGACAGTCATCCACAGTGATCATAAGCCACTGCAGTTCATGCAGACATAGGTAAAATTGCAGAATGATCGCCATAAAAAGTGGTCCACATACTTGCAATAATTCCACCTCAACATCAAGTATAAAATAGGAAACACCAATCGCGTCGTTGATTGCCTCAGCAGACCACTAGTTGTAGAACTCACCACGGTGCTAGAATCTTGCGGCCATGAGACATCTAGATATGCCCAACTCTATGAGATAGACCCTAACTTCACGACCACCTACCAAATGTTGGGTGCAAATACAGTTGTCGATAATTTCCATCTTGAGGATGGGTTGTTGTGTTGTCTAGGCCATATATGTGTTCCATCAAGTGAACAAGTGAAGCTGATCTGAGAAGCCCACTATAGTTGGGTGGTAGGACACTTCGGCATGGAAAAGACAGTGGCAATGCTACAGAAACATTTCTATTGGCCAAAACTTTGATAGGAGGTCAGCAAGTATATCAGGTCCTGCATTGCCTGCGTTATTTCCAAACTGACCACTAAGAAACAAGGATGTACACCCCTCTTCCTACTCCTGACAGGCCATGGGAATCCATCTCAATGGACTACATTTCGGGCCTCCCATCCACCAAGCGGGGAAATGACTATGTTTTTGTGGTTGTTGATCACTTTTCTAAGATGGTGATTCTGGTTGCCTGCAACAAGAGCATCACAACAGAGGCCACTACCAAGCTCTTCTTTGAATGAGTCTAGGTACATTTTTGAATCCCACAATCCATTGTCTCATATCTGGATATTTTATTTCTCAACACATTTTGGTCGAGCCTCTAGTCACTGTTGGACACTAAGCTCACCAAATCCATAGCCTTCCACCCCCAGATAGATGGCCAAACCGAGGTTGTAAATCGAATGAGTGTGCATATCCTTCGCATGTATAATTCAAAGCACCCTTGCACATGGGATGAGAGCCTTCCCTATGTCCAACATAGCTACACCTGAGCCCTTCATAGCTCAACCGGCCACAGCCCCTTTCAAGTGGGGTTGGGATTCCAACCATTGGGTCCCATAGATGTTGTACGTCCCCTTGCGGTCACCTCGATCGACTCATCTCCTGCTCCAACTGAAGCTGAAAAATCCACTCGATTCATTGATCGGATCCATCACATCCACCAATAGGTTTAGGATATCCTACAGAAGTCCAATGACAAGTACAAACAATGCCATGATCAACATGGAGTGCCACATAAGTTTCAGGTGGGCGACAAACTTTGGTTGCACTTGTAGAAAAAATGCCTTACAGGACCCCATCGGAAGCTTCTCCCACTCCGTTATGGGCCGTACACTATCACCAAGGCCATGGGGGATAATTATTTTGATCTCAACATTCCTCCTTTCCTTGGCCTACACCTAGTGTTCAACATGGATCTCCTTCGCCCTTATTTCCCACCATTATTGGACACCTCAGAAATAATAGAACAGCTGACAACAACAGAGCTCAACCATGACTGCATACAATAGGAATCCAATGATCATATTGTGGACAGATAAATCAAGGGCACTCGACAACAAAGAAGCCATCTTTATCGAGTCGTCAAAGCAGGGCAGCTCCTGCACCAAGGCAAGTGGCTCACCCGGGGAAACATTCAACAGAAATTTCCTCATCTGATGGGGGACCTCAACGCAATGGAGACCATTTATTCCTAAGGAGGGAGGATTGATCCAGATGGATATCGGTGGCCACCCACCGTTTCCAACTAGCTCAAAATAGTTTTCTGACAATTTTGGCAATTTACTATTTTTAGCAGTTTTAACTTCCGTGGCCATTTTGAGGGCCTAAATAAGGGTTTTTCATGATCGAACTCCTCAATTATAAATAAGGGAATAATGAATCCCAAAAAATTAATCTCCTCGACGATACCTTTCCAACGGGCTATCACACGCCTAAAACGGAGATCGTCTGCAAAAGCTACGACCTCGGGAAGTTGATGTACTAACTTACCCAAATGGGGCCTACGTGACTTTTGGCGCTTCATCTCCTAGGGTTAGGTTTTTGGATGTATAGTGTTTTTGGCATTCTTTCTTATTGTAAAAATGCCTTCAGAGCCTCATTGTAACCTTCTTCTTGCGAATGCGCACTGCGGTCACATCTCTTCTCAGAGATAAGCCGCCACCATTCCAACGAGCTTGTTTCCGCTGCATTTTACAGTTTCATCTTATTTCGTTATTGAATAGAAAACCAGTTTTACTGTATCTCTGTTTTTTGTGTTAAGCACCTATTAATAATTTGTATTCATTTTGTTCTTCTCATAAAATCTAGATCAGTTGTATTAGAGCAATCTTATCCTTGTCGTCTTAATGCATGTCCCCAACGACGTCAGAGTACAAAGACTTGGGTCTCGAGATTGTTTCTCTTGAGGACAGAAGCTCTCGCACGCCCAAGAGACCTCCCATGGCAGGAGAAAAGAAAGATGATGGGATAGGATATCCTTTCAAACTGTTGATTGAGGAAGCCCTCACGCAACATAGGAACGAGATGATGGATAGTTTCGTGCAAATCCTTTGGTGGCTACTAAAAGGTGACGCATCTTCTTCGGATAGAGGCACCGCCCCCTTAAACATACAAATAAACTTCGATATTCCTATATTTGAAGGTCAAATAGATGCATATGTTGTAGACAAGTGGTTGAATCTACTAGAAGGGTATTTTACTATCCATAAATTTTTGAATAGAGAAAATATTACTTTTGCGCTCCTCAAAGTCGTTCCCCATGTCAAAGATTGGTGGGAAAATTTCTGTGAGCAAAAGGAAACAAAGGAAACCTCATTATTTTCAGTCAAGACCACCTGGGAATCCTTTAGGGATTCTATTAAGGAACAATACTACCCTGTTAGAAGTTATGACGACCTGTATATGAAATGGACCACACTGCGGCAAGAAAGAGACCAAGCAGTTCTAGATTTCACAAATATCTTCCATACCTTGTGCACCAAGTTGGGTATCAAAGATTCAAAGTGACATCTGGTGCTCAAGTATCATGGTGCTATGCATAGATACGTTTAGAATGAAATCGAATTTCTAGACATCTCATCCTTGGGCATGGCCTACCGAGATGTCGTCAAAATCGAGCAGAAGCTCAAACAAAAGACGCGGCAATTTAGGCCTGGGAACCCCTCACAAAAAAAGCCAGGAAAGGGCGGCCCCAACCCACTGAACAAAGGACAGATTAAATATGGGCAGTATCAGGACAACTACTCCAAACCGCAAGCAAAGAAGGACACCATAGAGACAAAGAAAGATACCGGGAAGTGGTGCAACTTCCATAAGAGCCCTTGGCATAACACTGTTGACTGCAACTCAAAGCAGTCTTTGGTGGTCGAAGTGAAAGCCTCTAAATCAGATGCGGATTCTGACTCTGAGCCAGAACCAGAAAGAGGAAGATGGTGTTGTACAACTGAGAGCGGGGGTGAATCAGTTGTTACCGAGCTTAAACAATTATGCTTATTTTAAACTCTTTGTAGAGCATTGAATGACAATCACAATAATGCAAGGAAGTAAGCAATAGAACATTCGACATCATTCACACATATGAAATATATAGAGACAGATATTTCCTAAGGAAACCCATAAAGGGTAAAAACCTCTTTTTCCTTATATGATAAGTATTCTTTACATTCTGTACATTATCATACTTATGAGCACCAACTCATAATGAGGCTACAACCTCTATTTTGCAAGCTGCAACTTGTTGAGAGCACTGACTCTATGTTTTCTCTAGCACCTACTAGAAGGAAGCACCAACTCCCTGGTTTCTCTAGCACCCACTCGAAGGAAGCACCAGCTCACTATTTTCTCTAGCACCTACTAGAAGGAAGCACCAACTCCCTGGTTTCTCTAGCACCCACTAGAAGGAAGTAACAACTCCCTAAGTGTTCCAGCACCAACTTCCAATCACACAGGCACCAACCTGTATAATAGAGAACAACAATTCTCCGTTGCACCACCCTGCCACCCTGGTTTCTCTGGCTGCAACCGGATGGAAGCTACAACTGCTTGTATTCAAGAACCCACTTGAACCTTTGAGGACAACAATCCTCCCTAGCACCTCCCTACCACCCTGGAATATAAATCTTTGCTATTGAAACTTATTACAGTGTTATAGAGTTCATCAATGGCTTACCAATCTTATCACTATTCTTCTACACTGCTCTGCTCTTCTGTATCAGTGTCTCTCTGCCTGCATCTTCTTACACTTTCTGATCTTCTGCTCTTCTCTACAAGTGCACCTCATCCTTATTTTATTGTCTCAGCTATGCATCTCTATTCTTTTCTTCTGCTACGCTTTATGCTCTGCATCTTATTTTGATTCCCTGAGTTACGCCTCTTCTGTGTATTTCAGCTCCTACCCACAGCAGTTGTTTCCCCTTGTTTGATTCCTTTCTACCGCAACCCTAATCTTTTCTTTGTTTTGCATTCTTATAGTCTCTGTGCACCATGTGCATTCCATATTCACAATGATTCTGAATTCTCTTCATGTCAAGTGCTCTGCCTAATCATCATTGCAACTCTTCAGCTTCTTTGGCTGTTAAACCCATGTGTCCATTTTCACTGGGTGTTATGCTGAGATTCCTTAGCCTGTCTACCAGTCGAGACTCTTCGTCTTCTCTGTCACAGTCGAGCTCATCCTCTATGTTGTAGTTACAAGCTTCAACGCTTTTCCATCTATCAATCACCTCCTGAACAATCTTCATTCCACTGGCAGATGCCTTGAGACTCTTCATCTTCTCTGGTGATCACCCTGAAGTCTTTTCCAATCCTCTGGCAGAAACAATCAATCGTTTCTAGCAGTTACACTGGGAAACTCCAAAAACCGCATCAACAACTGAATTTCCACTAATCGATTAATTGTGAAGAGAAACAGTGGCCCTTCGATCATATTCTTGATTAACCTGCACCGTTGGATTATAAATGATGGGTGTCGCACTTATTTCACCATTTCGCAATTCGGCATTTCGGCAATCCTATGGTGAAGAGTTATCTTGACACTCCATGTCGTGATCTCCGAAATGGAGTTTAGTTGTTAGCACCTTTCGCAATTTCTCATTTCGGCACTTCGAGAATCCTGTGATGAAGAGTCTCGACTCTTGACTCCTCCAACTCCCGGTATCTGAAACTCCACTTGATGTGCCTGTTTCAGGATTTTTGACGTTTCGCATTTTGGCACTTTGGGACTCCTGTGATGAAGAGTCTCGACTCTTGACTCCTCCAACTCTCGGTATCCAAAACTCAGGTTGATGTGCCTGTTTCGGGATTTTAGGCATTTCACATTTCGACACTTTGGGACTCCTGTGATGAAGAGTCTTGACTCTTGACTCCTCCAACTCCTGGTATCCAAAACTTTGGTTGATGTGCCTATTTCAGGATTTCGACGTTTCTCATTTCGGCACTTTGGGACTCCTATGATGAAGAGTCTTGACTCTTGACTCCTCCAACTCCCAGTATCCGAAACTCCGGTTGATGTGACTGTTTCGGGATTTTGGGGTTTCACATTTTGCAAGTTCCTGCCGTGAGTTTCTTCCTTGACTCCTCCAACTCCCGGTATCCAAAACTCCGAAATGGAGTCTTTGTTTCTGATACCTAAAATGGAATGTAGCTTCTAATATTGCCATGTGATCATTGTTGTGTTGTTGGTCGTGATCTTTTCCATCAATGACAAACATGCATAATCTACACTCTGTGTGCACCTTTGCACTATCTCTTCTGGTCTTCATGAGATTTCTCTACTGTGTCTTCCCAAAATACTTCTGTTTCCCACCTGGCACATTATACCTATACTCAAGCCATCATTGTTGTTGTACTTGCCTTCAATGACAACCATACATTGCCTGTAAAATATGCCAACAATATCCCCTTTTAGCATTGATGGCAACAAAGGCACCCGAACCTGTTCTTTTCTCCCCCTTTGACATCAATGTCAAAGAAAACACGCTCCCCCTGAGCTGTTGTAGTATTTTTCGGAGGTATTAGATATTCAATCAATACAAACTCCCCCTAACAGGATGGACTCTCTTAGGTGTGAGACGGGATGACACCTAGATTCTATCGAAGATATTCAAATAGTGTCTTGGCTAGGGGTTTAGTAAAGATGTATGTTATTTGTTCTGTGGTTGGAATGTAATGGACCTGAACAATCGGATTGGTTACCTGCTCTCTCAGAAAATGGTATTTTATGGGAATATGCTTGGTCTTGGAGTGGAATATGGGATTCTTGGACACACTGATGGCACTAGTGTTATCACAATGAATTGGGATCGCTGCAGCGTATTTTACCTCCAAGTCTGCAAGTGTTTGAATCATCCACAATACCTGAACGCAACATGTAGTAGAAGCAATGTACTATGCCTCTGTAGTTGATAAAGAAATGGAACCTTTCTTTTTACTCAACCATGCTACTAGATAATCTCCTAAGAAGAACGCACCTCCAGTCGTGCTTTTCCTTTCATCCATGCAGTTATCCCAATCAGCATCTGAGTAGACTGATAATTGAAAATTATGATTCTTAGGATACCATAGGCCATAGTTCATTATTTCTTTCAAATATCTAAATATCCTTTTGACAACTAGCCAGTGACTCTGTTTAGGTGCAGACTGATATCTTCCTACCATTCCAACAGCATGCATTATGTTTGGGCGAGATGTTGTGATGTATAGTAGGCTGCCTATCATTGACCTATATGAACTTTGATCAACATCAGGTGAGTCATCATCCTTGCTTAATTTGCATCCAGTAACCATAAGTGTTCCCATAGGTTTAGAATCTTCCATTTGAAACCTTTTCAACATTTCTCTTAGATATTTTTCTTGAGAAATGAACATCCCTTTAGACCTCTGAGTAATTTGCAGACCAAGAAAAAATGACACTTCACCTATCATAGACATTTCAAACTCAGACTCCATGGAATAAACAAACCATTGTACCAATGAATCCTTATTACATTGAAGATGATGTCATCTACATAGACCAACACGGTGAGAAAATCATTATCCTCTATTTTGATATATAGATTGTTGTCAATTGTTCCTCTCTTGAACCCTTTGTCTTTGAGATACGTATCCAGTCTATGATACCAGGCATGAGGGGATTGTTTTAACCCATATAAATCTTTCTCCATCTTTCATACTAAGTCAGGGTTATCAGATAGTTTGAAACCCTCTGGTTGTTCCATATAGACTTCTTCATTTAAATCTCCATTTAGAAAAGCTGACTTGACATCCATTTGATAAACTTTAAACCTTTTATAACAAGCATAGGCAAGAAATATTCTGATAGCTTCTAATCTTGATACGAGTGCAAATGTTTCATCAAAATCTAGTCCTTTTATTTGAGCATAGCCTTTACATACCAATATTTCTTTGTTCCTGGCAACTTGTCCCTGCTCATTCAACTTATTCTTAAAGATCCATTTGGAACCAATGATATTTTTACCTTCGGGTCTATGAACCATCTCCCATGTATTGTTTTTCTCAATCTGATCAAGTTCATCATTCATTTCTTTAACCCAATGGTCATCTTCGCTATATTCATTAAAATTCTTGGGTTCCATCATAGATATGAAATCTATATGTGTTTGTTCGGTGTTCTTGATTATCTTT